>CAVNYN010262359.1:1062-82018 GCA_963692815.1 Nyctanthes arbor-tristis
CGTTTAAGAACGTCCCCAAACTTTTCGACCTATTCATTATGGTCCCCGCTCTCTTTAAACATGACACAAATGACCTCTTTTAAGTTCCCCAATGGTGGCATTCGGCCTTCACACTTGTTGACATTGATCTTTTCTCTTCCCACTCCCGAGCCTTCAATCTTGATGCATGTAAAGCTCAATTTGGTTCAAAAATAGTTCTTTTCACTTGTATCATTCCAATTTGAGCTTTTTCACCTATATAAACCATATTCACACAAATTAGGTAGAAATCTGTTCGATTTCATATAGAATTGCATAAATTAAGAGAAGTATTTTTGCATATAAAATACACTTATCACTAAGTCTAAATGAAGTTGTACAAAAGTAGTTGTTTTGTAAGTCCAGTCCTCTCAAATCGCACAAAAACGAAATTAAATTCAAAAGTTTCCGCTCTCGAATATAAATGATAATAATGAGTAGTGAATTTGAGGGGTGTGACACGTGTACTTTTGTGTATTCATATTTGTAAATAATTTTATTTATTTTCTTATCTAGCTTTTACTTTCCCTTTAAAATTATTTATCAAACTTTATTGTGTGTTTCCTTTTACTTAAGCTAAGATCAATTAAAATAAAATTTAATAGATTTAGTCATCGCGGATTCGACACTCTACTTATCATAATATTACTTGTTTCGACTCATATACTTGTGGGATAATTTTGACAGTAATAATATGTTGTATAAATATAATGTGGTGTTGTGAACAATAAATGTAGTGGTAATATAATTACCCTTAAGTTTATTAAACTCGAAAGTTTCTATCTAAAATACATGAAAAACAACAGCTGAAATTGTATGTAGAACGGGACAAGATGCACAAAACTTGATGTCTGTCTCTCGGTTCGAGAAAACATCATCAGCGGTAGAACGGTGGCTCAGCCGCCCTGGATTTTGAAGCATCTTCAGAAGGATTGGATATTTTTTACTTCTGTCGCTTGAGAGACTGATGGTGACAGTGTCATCCGATGGCAGGGTGCCGGTGGCAGAATGATCTTTGTCGTCGTTGAGGTGGAGATAGTGGTGGTGGTGGCCGTGCTGTTGGGAAATATACCGCTTTTCCCCTTCAAGTTCACTTAATCATGTAGCGGAAACAAAAACAAAAAATAAGCATAACAAAGGAAAAACACAAGTTTAATATGGCTCGATAAACCATCGATAACTACCGGAAGAAACCCTTTATTGATAAATATAAAGAAATTCCTTAAAATCATAAGTTCCTTTTATACTATCACTCTCTTTCTATACAAAACTAGAGGACTCAAAACACGTGGCAAAACTCGCGTATAACTCTCTCTTTAGTTTTTTTTCTCACAAAAAAAAAAAAAAGGAACTCTCAAAACCACCAAGACTTAAGCTGCCTCGCTAACACAAGGGATGCCAAACTTTTCCGTTGCTGTGACCCTTCTCTGCTTTTAGTTTTTTTTCCCCTTGGCATTTTTAATTTTCTAGGGATGGGCATATATATATATATATATAACAATCTATCTTCCATGAAACCTAATTAATTTTCCTTGATTTTCTTCCTCCTTTTTCTTGCATTGCAAGACTTTAGTTTATTAGGCATATTTATTCAACAAGTATTTTATCTTTACCAAATAATTATTTTGAGTCAATTCCCAAAACGTGCATGCCCATCCTTGTTCAAACTATACATCCATTACTAGAGCTATGGATCTTGAAATACATATCTTGATTTGAGGGTAGTTGAAATGTAGTTATCTGTAGTGTTTAAATCCTCTATATGTGTTGTTACTTATGTAATATTGTGTTTAGAAGTTCGTATTTACGTTTAGTTTGGTGAATCGTAGGTTAAATCCAAGAAGTATACAAGTTTGGACGAGTTTGGATGAGTTTAGATCAGATTTGCAAGAATTTTGGAGTTTGAAGGCCATAATGTTAAGAAATAAAAAAAAAAGGGCCGAAAAAAAGGAAAAAAAAAAGTGAGGATCAGTGCGGCCACACCATTACACCATGCGTCGCACCTGAGCGAGCACTGGCACAAATAGAACAAGCAGAATCCAGACAGTGGGCACATGAGGCTGCACGCTGGACATATGCGGTCGAATCAAGGCATCAATTCCCAGCAGCTTCTACTGTGCGCCTCACGGATAGCCTATATGGCCGCACGGCCCCTACAAGTATGAAAGTCTAATTTTTCCTTATTTCTTTAAAACTCTTTTTACGAATAGACCTGTACAGGATTTTTACTCTTTTATTGGGTTTTCTTGGACCTTATATATAGAGGTCCAGCCTAGTTTTGATTGCAGAGTTATACAATATATAGAAGCACCATAGAAAAGAGAGAGAAAAACACAAAATTTCAAATATTCGGGTTTCAAGTTTGAGATTCAAGAAAGAGAAGTTTGGTGCAAGAGTTCTTCATCTTATTTAAGATCTAATTACCCGGGTTATGCACTTTATTTGATTTATTTGTGTTTTTCATTCATGATGTGTAACTAAATTGATTTAAAGTTAGGATGAACGATATAACTTAATTGGGACCATAGTCATGTTTGTCATGCTTAATTTATGCAATTAATTTCTGTGTTAAATTCTTTTTGGTATATTGTTTTGTAATAATCTTTTTGGCCAATAGATGAATAAATCTATGGACTTTTGTTGAACTTGAGATAGGAATATTTAAGTTAGCTTATGCAATAAGGAGCATTAATTTAAACAAGATAAAAAGATTTACTTGTGGTTAGTACAGTCATCATAGGTTGAACTTCGGGAAGGCTTACATAAATTTCTTGCTGATTAATGCACTTAAAAGAGTTAGTAACGCGCTCACTTAGAGATCGATGATGGAGTCAGTTAAGTAGAATTAACTAACTTCGAGAGTGGTAGTTGATTAATTTCGTGAAATTCAATCAGTAATATAGATTAATTGTCGTAAGACTATGTCGTCTAATTATGGTGAAATCATGCGTCTTAACACATATTCATCATATATTTCCCTCTAAATCTTTGAATATATTTTATTTTTTTAATTTTATTTACCTGTTTATTCTCAAACACGAATTAATTGATCATTCAAATAAAGTAAGAATTAATAATTTCGGTACTTAATCCGATTCTCGTAGGAACGACTCATTGTCCATTGTATTACTTGTTCGACCTGTATATTTGCGGATTTCATACACATATTTTACCGAACAATAGTTCTATCATTGGCTTCGATACTCTGATGAACTCTGGATGACGAGGGAGAGAATCTGCAGCACCCTTGGTAATGGAATCTTCTTTTTCCAGTGAGTTTGCTAGATTTCGGGTGGCATCTGATAGGGCTAAGAAGAAGAAGACAACACTTGTTAAGAGAATTAAAGTAAATTTCGCCATTGAAAAGAAAACTAATGGAGTAATAATTTGTGAGATAGACAGTATAGGGAAGATGAAGAAGAGGGTTCTCCATATTTATACTAGACTAGATATTAATCCTAAAAGGATTAGAGAAAACCCTTTTGTGTTAACCTTTTTGTTACGAGAGAGACACGAGTTTCTAAAGAATTGAGATTTTTTTTTTTTTATTACAAGGGGGTAAAGGGGAAGGGGGCTTGGGGGGATTCGAACCCGGGTAAAGCCCGATAAAGGATAAATCATTTTCTACTTGGGCTACCCCTTGATCTCAAGAATTGAGATTATTAATTCTATAATAATAATAACAACAACATAAGTTTATCGGGCAAAAATAGGACAATAAATATTTCAAATCCATCAGCCAAATTATAATTGGCTGACTTTACTGAAACGTGGATATTAAAAGATAATAATCAGTTGTGGTTCAAATTATAGTGCAATGAATAGATACTTGTATTTCAGGCGAGAGGTTTTGCGTTCGAGCCACACCTGCCCTTCTTATAATTTCCCTCGCCTCTCCCCTATGTCCCCTTTTGTATTAAAAAAAAAAGGATAATAATCAATTTGGTAGGTATAATCGGGTACGATAGCTTCCTTCATAGGAAGTTCTCAAGTAATTTTTATAAGAGTATTAACGTTTGTAGTGTTAAATTAAGTTGTTGCTTACATTGGTGGTATTAATAAAGTTATTAAAAAATCATTTTTGGTTAGTTGTTAAAATTGTTGTTAAAAATTACCTACATTAGTGGTGTTAAATTGTTGGTTAAAATTTTTTGTTGTTAAAACTTACCAATATTGGTAGTCTTAAATTGTTTGGTTAAAAATTTATACTGTTAAAAATTACCTACATTGGTGGTGTTAAATTCTTATTAACTTTAACAACAATTTTAACAACTTTGTTAGAATTTAATGTTTTTCAAAAATTTATTTTTATTTGTTTAATAAAGTTTGACCAATAACTTTTGAAAATAATATGTCCATTTGGACTTGTGTGGATTTTAGTGATTTTGTTTAACACATCTAATGTGATATTTTAATAGTTATTAAATTTAACTTATATATGTGGCATTTAACAACAATTTAAAATACACTTTTTACTTATATAGATAGCTAAATCTAAGGATACTAATGTGAATGCTCTAAGTTTTGATAATTTAGAATGCATAATCACGGGTAACTACGATTTGCTTCTTGTATCTTTAGTCTGGAATATTTGAATTTTTTGCTTTGGTTAGATAAAAGAGTGAAGGAGTAAAAATGCAAAAATTTTTAGTTAACTTTTGCACAAGATTTTAGAAGTGGCTAAACTCAAAATATTAGTCGGGGTGGTGGTGGTGTTATTATTATTAGTAGTGAAAGTAGTATTAGTATTAATATATTAAGAAAGTATTATTAGTGTTATCAGTACTAGTAGTGTTATCCTTGCCTTGCGCTAAAATTGCCTGTAATCATATTTTTCCCCAAAAAAAATGGGAAAAGATTGTCTGTAATCATATTTTTCAAAGTTTGATCATTCCTTGGCATGAATTTTCAAACAAAATTTCAACAATAATAATAAAGATAAAACCGTATCAAATCATGCCAATTGTCACCAACAAATGCATAAACCTGTTTCATTTAATGTTAATGATCAAATGAACAAAATCTGCACCAAATCATCTATGAATGGCTGCTAGAATACTTGTTATAAAAATACAAAAATATTTCTCCAAAAACAGAAAAATTCAGAATCAGTATTTTTTGGGTTTCCAAAAATACATGTAAGTTACAATACACATCCTTGCCAATTATCATAAAGCCATATCATTTTGTTTACTACATGCCCATACACCAAACATTGTGCATCATTGTTGTTTGTGCTCTTCATTACCCTCATTGATTCCTTCATTTGGCTTTGTGCTTCTCCTTTGGGCAAGAGTCACCAATTGTTCTATGAACTTCTAAATTGATTTCCTTTGGGCAAGTCCCCTTTATGAACTTCTAAATCGATTTCCCTATCAGCACATGATTTCTTTGTTGTAACATTTCTTCGTTGTAACATACAATTTAGGGAGTAGATTCCTATCCGCACTCCCCTTTCTGCTCTCTAGTTGCGTCATCATCTATAACAAAATATCTTTCTCCTGCAATAACAATTAATAGGGAAAAAAAATAGAAAAGGGCATGTCTTTCAACTTTCATTTCAATAAGCTCCCGGTCATGCTATGCAAGATATAGGGTTAATTTCACAAAAGGTCCCCAACCTTTGGGTTAATAATCAATTTTGTCTCCAACCTTTTTTAAGACTCTCATGAGTCCCCAACCTTTCATAAATACCCACAAAAAAGTCTTTTTTCAACTATTTACTCAATTTTTCATAGAAAATAACTATTATACCCTTTAGCTTTTTAATTTTAAAAACAAAATATTTAAAAATATTAAAAATAATAAAAAATTTAAAAAAAAAACAAAACACCCACCCCACCCCTCCTAAGGTGGCTGCCAGAAATGGCTACCGGAGCCATTTCCGACGGCAAAAAAATGTCGAAAACAACAGCAAACTGCCCCCCGCTTTCGGCAACACATATGGGGCTGGAAATTGTTTTGCTGCCATTCTGGCAGCTAAAATAGGGGGTGGATCCCCCCATTTTGCTGCTCAAAATGGGCAGCAAAACGAGCAGATCCACCACCCATATCTACTTTCGAAAAGTTTACTATCGTTTTCGGTAGCTTTTTTACCGTCGGAAATGGCTGCTGGAGCCATTTCCGGCGGCCACCTTGGGAGGGGAGGGATGAGTGTTTTTTTTTTTTTTAAATTTTTTTATTATTTTAATATTTTTAAAATTAAAAAGCCATAGAGTATAATCGTCAATTTGGAGACCCAGGAGGGTCTTAAAAAAAGTTAGGGACGAAATCAATTATTAACTCAAAGGTGGGGGACCTTTTGTGTAATTAACCCTATATATATATATATGCGGTCATTTTGCAGCACTCTTATTCATATCACCATACAAAGGTCTCCGAGTAGGAGAGAAGTGTTCATGTATAGAAACAATTGAAGCCTAGCGAATAGAAACAAAGATTTAATTATATCTGGTTCCGGTTCAGAACACCCAACTGCCCTTTTTAACTCCAAATGCGAATGCCAAACGAGAACTATAACTACAGTAATCTTTCATAATTCCCACAACAAATGAAGTAGTCTTCTTGATTTAACTGATATAGAACAAAAAATTCTGCAAGACGAATGAAAAATGCAGTTTCCTATCTTTTTAATTATCTGCAATCTGTAAGCAACTTAACCAAAATTAAATTAAATTAAAAGAAATTGAAATACTTAGCAGAGAATACCTAAACATAACCAGTAAGTTTTAATCTCCATAAGGGCTTGTTTGGTATCATTTAATTTTTTCATTTATAAATTCACCTACTCTTGATTTGACAACTACTCAACGATCACCACACATTTTAAACTTTAATTAAATCTCCACCACTCATTTTCACTTTTTATAAATTCTCTTTATAAATTAAGTTTTTAAACGTAAACAAACGGACCCTAAGTTTTAGCCCATGTTCACAAGAAATTTCTATTTACAAACAAAATCTGCTCAAACAAATCACATTCACATATTTAATAAGACCAACTTGTACTGTACAAATCTCAAGCATATTTAGTCTAAAAAGTGGTAACTACGTTGTCTTTTTCCCTCGTTTATAATTTTTGTATTTTGCCTTGAACACATTAGTTTGTTTGGATACTGCAGTCATCTCTCTGCTTTTTATTTCTCATTGTCAAGATTCATCTTCCTTGTCATTATAAGGACTTAATCTTGTTACCGCATAAAACCCATGGTGAGAATTACAGCTACAATTCACCTCAAATGAAGGCCCAGAAACTGAACTAAAGCAATTCTTGGGCAGAGAACAAGGTGGAGCTCATGTAAAGCTTACATTTTTCATTTTTCAAGGGCAATCATGAAAGCCAATACTGATAATAAGAGGAATAGAAGCGTTTATGCCTACAAAACATCAACAAATTCTCCCTCAAGGTTCTTATTAACAATTCACCCATGGTTGCTGCAATACAAAATCAATAGCTTTCAAAGTATACAATAGGAAAGTTTAATCAAAGAACAAGTAGAATTCGTAGGGGTAAGGAAATCATTAATCAATGTGTAAACATACTGAACATGCCGGAAAATATAAAAAACAATAGCATTAACCTGGGTATACAGCAGAATCCAAAGGCAAACATCCCATGTAAACATACACGTGACAGTTTCAACCCAAAACTAAAAATAAAAATAAAAATAAAAAAACTAAAAAGAAAATGATAGAGCATAAAACTGCGTGTGTTGAAATATTCAAACTTTACCATTTGTTTCAATCATGGCGGTGCCATTTTCAAGTCTGGCAATTTTGCTACCTGAAAATCCACAAAATTATTTGTGAGACTTTACAGCCAAATCGACACATTGGAAACCAACCTTGAAAATCTAATCTATATGCCGATTATTTGCAGCACAAGAATAAGGTATATAAGCTAAATCACATTACTAAATATGCGAGATGAAGATTTAACATTTATTTTCGATTTTCGAAGTGTGCGAGACAAACGAAGGAAGAAAAGACCCACAACCTACAATTTTGGACGGCAGAAATCGAAGACGAAGGGAGCTCCCAGTGGCATCTCTATGCACAGTTCAGGAAAATGCCACCCCCCCCGGAGGGTGCGGAACACCTTTGCAGCCCCAATTAAAGGGGGAAAATCATCAAGAAGAAGAATGTAAAGATTTGGGAAGGTAGGGTTAAAAATTGGGAGAGGGAGCAATGGATGATGAGACAGAAAACCTTTTTGTCAAATGAGGGGGGTGCACTGCCGTCGCACTACCATGGAAAAAAAGAATTTAAAACAACATAAATTAAGCCCAGAACTATGCCGTTTTGGCGATGATTTTGACCAGTGAAATCGGATTTTGACTGCTTGCCATTTATAATACACGGGGATTTGCTGCGATGATTTTGACCAGTGAAATCGGATTTTGACTGCTTGCCATTTATAATACACGGGGATTCTCATGCAAATCTGGAGTGCCAACGTACCCCATGGCAAATCGGCACGACGTAATAATCTCTGCACCTAAGGGAAAGGTACTGTTCGAGCAGTTGAAGACGAACATTATTTAGTTTCCCAATAGATGTTGGCATGGCATCGTTGTTCACTCTAAGCTTAACTATGCTGACCGAGGAATCCAAGACTCCAAGGAAAACAGACAGTGAAAATTGTGAATAACAGTAGAGCCTCATTAGAGAAATCATCACCTTCTGTAAGATTCTTCATCCCCATTGATCTGTGGGAGGCACACTTCTCTACGCTCGGACTGGAATTATTCTACAGTCATTATCTTTGTCTAACATACTAGTACTGAACAATCAGGGGCGCAAAACATGGACAACAGAGTATAGGACAGCATGCGATGGAAGTTGCATTGATTACATTACCATTGTGTTTCGGGTCAAGGGCAATCTCCATGAAAGATTCAGACCAAGCAGCAGCAGCTGCCTCCCAAGTAGAAACCAGAAATTGTAAGTTACCCAGAGCTGGAGATGGAGGAGATTGGATAAGAGATACAATGGAGTTCGCTGAAACAGCCAAGCAAACAAGTATACGCAGCCATGTCAAATTTCCATGTACTTTGACAAAAGGTAGCTTGAATAACGCATCTAGCAGTGTCCAAAACCTCCCCAGGTTGGAACCTGTACAAACCAGCAAGCCAATAATTGATAATGATGAATGCACTTCCATGAACTCGAAGCAGTTAAGCATTGCTAGGATATGGAATCATTTCTTTCAGGAATGTTGATTTATTCAACAATCTAAAGAAAGCTTAGATTAATGCATTGCACCATATCACCAATCTAAACATGAACTGTGAGATAAAGCACTAATCATTATGTCAAATCACTTGATCTAAGCTTAAGCTGTTAGATTGGTCATATTTATAGACTAGTATTTTAGAACTATATTCAATACATCGGAATGATGACAACATTCAACAATAAGAATAGTTTTGGGTGGACTAATTGTTGAAAAAACATTAAGAACATAAAAAATGCAATATAAAAGTGAACAATACCAATTTCGTCATCTATTTGGTAGACCAAATAAGATTTAACTATTAGATAAAATCAAAAAAATATGTTATATGAATACACAAGTCAACTCTTATCCAACCCACCAAGCATGACTACAAGCAATTTGTAATAAACAACTAACACCAAGTAGAGATACAAACACTCCTCGAAATTCAATTTTCTATAGATACAACCAGCTAACTGGGAATTAATTAGCATCAACATTTTTGGGAGTAACCAGCTATGGATGGATACAAATAATTAATTGTTTTGCTTATTCCAAGAGCTTTTGATAAGTGCACTTAATCAAACAAAAATGTTCAAACATAAAATATTATGAATAATGAGAACTTTTTAGCACGAGTATCCTACACTAAGAAATAGACAAGCCATGCCAATGATATCCTTATAACAAAATATTCTAGGCAGAGAGCTCCATCTTCAATTTTTTTAAAGATGACATTATAGCATAACCATCTTAAATAATATAGAAGTTCAATGCTCTCCGTTTCACAAACTCATAGCCTAGAACCCATAAAATCACATGTATGTTCTAGAACAAAAATCTGCCAAAAAAGAGACACAGCAATGAAACATTATTTATAACTCAAGAAAGAAATAACAAGAATAAAGAGTGTTTTATAAAATAGCAATTTCGAAACAATTAAAGAAAAGAATGTAGAATTGTTAACAATGTGGAGATTGTCACTGCATCTGCACATACTCAAATTACATAATTTGAGTAATATCCAGATCTTTATCCGCATAGATTGCCTACAAATAGTTCATCACCTCCTATTTCACTACACATTTTCCTAGATAAAACCTCCTATAGTGAATGAATGGAAAACTTAAAAGACTACTTTGTCGTCTAATGCCTTACATTGGCAACTAATGTTATCTTATCCAATAGAAATCTAGACATCACAAGTCTTCAGTACCTGATGCAAATTTTCACCTTAAAAGCCAAAGATGCATTATTAAAAACAATGCGTAGTAGTTGTTCATTGAGCTTGCCATTTCATTCCCGAAACATATAATACCAACAGGAACTTATTTTCAAATCTGAAGCCCCACAATTTAAATAAATAAAACAATGTCTGATATAAAGACTTGAGAAAACAAAAATATAAGAAACTAAACATAAAAACCAAAGATATGCATTACTTCACTAAAAATTAAACATTTAAAATGCAACATCTTCCTCTTTGTTAAAGATTTACAAGGTAAAAGTTGCCAATATCATACCCACTAATTGTATAATATTCACGAAACACTCACATGCAGCCAAAACCTTTCGCACATTAATTCATCAGCCAAGAAAACCGCAAAAGATGGGTAAACACATATGCACACACCATGCGTAAAAGATAGACAAACAAATAGACGAACACACTCATTGCGCACAAGCTCATATTCAAAAGTCACAAAACAAAAACACCAAAGATTGAAAAGAATGTAAAATAGCAAAAATCATATATACCCCAAAAGTTACTACTAAGTAAAGCAACCCATCAAAGACATCAAAGTACCAAACAAAAGGATACCTTCGTGTTACTGATAATTCAACAACCATATACTAATTGTATGGACCTCTTTTGGAGACTTCCAACTAGACAGACTTGCTGTAATGAACATAGTAGCTTCAACTGTTCAACATAAATATCAAAGCACTTCAGTTCTCATTAGGAATGCAAATATTTAAAATCTCAATATACATTCTGCACTTCTCTAAATTTAGCAATGAAACACATTTCTAGATAAAATGACTTACAAAAGCCAACTACCTACAGAATTCGGACTGGAAATTATTCAACCTGGATATAAGTTCAGCTGCAACAGTCCTTTTTTATATATTTCGTTAGGAAAAGCTCCATTTCAACATAGGCTTCTTCTTTCAATTTCCCTAACCTAAAACAAGGAAATGGTAGTCAAAGGCAGATTTCTTTCAAATACAACATAGAACTGAAATGTTGAAAGTTTCCAAAGTAAACCGCATATACATATAGAAGCAGCAATGAAAGACAAGTCATAAATTAACTACACCTAAATATATAACTTACTGAAAGATACATTTAAGACCGCAAGCATCATACTTTCGGTCCCTTTTTTCAAATTAATTTAGGACAACTGTCAAGAGATAATATTTTATGAACATTTGAACCATACTCATATAGCTCTCTTTTGATCATATTCATTGGCAGTAATGCAAGGTGTATTTCTTTGTATTCCTTTATATGCCTATACAGGATTCAATTTCATAGTTCATAAGCAAGTATACATATTATCAAAAGCCATATTGAATTTTGGAAGGCAGAATAAATCTTGAATGAGTATACAAAAGGATCATTCATCTACCAAACAATTTCTTGATAAAGTTCTATTGTTGAAGCTCAGCTGTTTGCAGTAGCAGTTACAACTCTACCACACTAAAGTTGAATTACATAAGTATTTAACCATATATGTGCTAAAAATTTAAAATTTTAGAAACCTCATATGGTAAATACAAATACAAATACAGTTCATCAATAAAGTCCTGGTCTTCTATCACATTAATTATTGAACATCATAACTATGGATAAATATCAGAACCAGTGTTAAATAACTCAATATTTCCACACAATTTATGCACATATCGTCACCCATTCCAGATTTTCATATCAACACCAATAAATCATGTGTCCCTCAAATATCCAAAAACCAAAATTCACAAAAACACTTTATCCAGCAAAGTAGCAACACATACGCAAAAAGATCCTGTAAAATTTCTTAACTGTAGTAGTAAAATACATGAGGAAAAAAGAAGAAATAAATTCAGGACCTTTATTCGACAATAGCTGACCCTATGTGGTTTCTCAGCTGCGATGATGCAAAATTTACGTTAGATAATTGATTAACCCTTCAACACCGGAAGAGAAGGATGTTCTTGTGCCAAAAAATCAACCTTTCAGATCTAGGGTTCGCCAAAAATTGAAAAAAGGATGAAGACCAGAATAATATATGCGAAAACAGATGTCCAGGTTAGTAAAAGTAAGCGGTTTGTATATCAGTGTTTTTAAGATTGAGTAGAAATGTGATTGGAGTGAGAAGAAACAATGTAAAACTGCGGCCAAGGAAGGAGTAGGATAAGGTAAAAGAAGCGCAAAGTTGCAACTAAAAGTTTGTCGTCCAATTGGTACTACAGTCCCAATAGATTTAAGCGGCTTATATACATATAGACTATAAAAACACGAGCAGTACTCTCCAAAAGTTTCAAGTGCGTACTTGTAAGCACATGTTCTCTCCAGCTTAAATTTTGCTAAAATGCTAGATAACAAATCAAACTTTATCTCCAACCATGTATTTTCCATTAAAGATTAACTTTCACATTTTCCTAAAAAACAACTTTTCAAACAACCTACGCCCAATAGGCCTTTAGGATACTTGAATTCTCAAATAAGCATATGTGAATTTACTGTCCAGTAAAAATGAATCTAATCGAACATAGAATTTGTTCATGTTCTCCCCTTGCAAGTTTCCTGGCTGCGGAAAAGAAAGCAGATACATTCAAGTACCCCGAATAGCTATTTCTAACTGCTCTATCCTTTTAGCTAAATCATGTTTACCGCAGTTTTTTAACCCATCTGTAATCATGTCAAAGCTTTGTGACATAGGCAATAAATTTAACTCCGTCATCTCAACCAAATAATTGGCAGCCTCAACAAATCTACCCCCGCGTCCACACATCCTTATTAACATCGTATAAACAGGCCGGTTTGGTGGATGCCCCTTCACCTTCATATCAGTGAACAAGCTAAATGCATCGTCAAACTGCCCTCTTCGACACAGAGCTTTCAGAATAGGAGCATACAGACTGGGAAATGGTCGGTGCCCCTCTTCAATGGATTGTTGAAGAATCTTAAAAGCCTCATCAACTCTTCCAATTTTTGAAGCAACAGTTACCATTATTTTATACGTCTCAGTGTTGGGACAAAGCCCCAGTCTGCAAACATCGTTAAACAGATTGATGCAAAATTCGATCTCTCCAGACTTACATACAGCTTCCACCAAACAATTAAACGTTCCAACATCTGGCACAAACCCTTGTTTGGTCATTTTTCTTACCAATCCTTTTGCTGACTCAAGATAACCTGCATTTATCAAACCATCAATCAAAAGGTCACGGCCACGCACAGGAGGATTGAATCCCTTACGATTCATCTCCTCCAGGAACTCTTGGGCCTCTCTCATCTTTCCAGCAGAGCACCAAGCATTCACAAGAATCGAATAAGTTATCTTATCAGGAACTACACCTTTGCGGATCATTCTTCGGATCAATGCATAAGCCCCTTGGAAATTCTTGACCTCACATAGAGCAAAAAGTAAAGAGTTGTATATCACCTTTGTTTGGGGACAATTAAAATTTTTAACACTATTGAACAGTTCTACAGCTTGGTCAATGTGACCATTCTTCCCATAGTGTTCAATGATGAAAGACACAACAGAAGGAGAGATGGGGAGATTCTGGGCTCTCATCTGGTGGGCTACCTTCCACATTGTCTCCCAGTTACGGTTACGAGCAAGAGTCTTGAGGAGTTCTTCAAACTCAAGGGTGGTGGGTTCGTAGTGAGGGTGATGTGTGCGTGCCCAATTGAAAAAACGGAAGGATTCAATACCAGAATGGCAGCAACTTCGAAGGATACGGTACACCAACTCAGAATTGACAATGCTGCTGATTCGCATCTTATTGAGAGTTCGCTCCATGTAGATATCTCGACGAACTATGTTAGATATGTGGTTGATGGTGGTGAAATAATCATCGTTGGATAAACCTCTGCCACGAATAGAATTGATTCCAGGGTTTGCAACAGTTGATATGGTTTTAACGCATGCAGGGACCGCCGGTGTAAGACTTTTCCGACAAATAAGCCAGCCAGCTGACATAGAGCTATAAACAACCATGTTATTGTAAGAAGTTAGAAACAGAAAAGGGCAAATTCATGAGTATATGTACCAAATGTCCAGCTGACATAACATATGAGCCATTAATTTTTTTTGTCTTTTTTATATTATTATATTACAATTGAATCTCAATATATTTAACACTCATCTTGAGGTAGGACACCAAAGAACTGACTGTGCCACTGTTGTTTTGTTTTACAGTGAAAGAAGTTAATCACCATTCCAAGGCATACAAATTAGATGTTTTGGTGCAACAGCAGCGTACACAGATCAGATATGTTGGCATAATTCTAGCATATGGAATTTAAATGATAATAATGCATGTACCACGCTTTTTGTTAAAGACAACTTCTTTGTTGCAGTGTGTATGCAAAACGATTCTAAACCTGTGTGGTCCTATGCAAACAATTAATATACGAGTCTATCTCACAATATGGGAAACGACATTTGTAACCAAGAAAATCTTCAGGTTTACATAACCACACGCAAATGGAGAAAATTCATAAAGGATGATCATAACCAGGAAAGAAACATTACAACTCTAGCTATCTTTTCAACAGTTATTTTACAAGCAGAATTGCAACTAATATTACCAAGATGATGCTTTTGCAAGAATTGAACCTCTAATAATTCTAGTCTTCCTTAAGCAACATTTTTTTAACACTAGTCAACTATCAACTCTATTTTTTTGCTAATAAAATGCACATTAATCTAAGAGTGAGATGTCTCTTCTAGTTACCAAGTCAAGATCACTAGCTGATCAGAAAAATTGCCAAGGACTTTCTTTGATCTTCCCTTTTAAATTCAGCCCGAAAATCATTCTACTTCATTACTGAATAGATCTCCCAAAAGACACAAAACAGTAACCTCTAATTTACCAAGTACAGGCACTATTCCTAGCTCGCCCCAGCTCCCTCAATACCATGAAAGAAAGCATAAAGGCATTTGCAGTCAGGATATTAAGGTGAATCAATGCACAAGAGCAAAGCAAGTATCTTTTACACAAAGTGGTTGTTGAGAGAACATTTTCCAACTTCTTCATGCTCTTCTGTGTTTAAAATCACTGTACTTCCCACCATCCGAGAGAGAGAGAGAGAGAGAGAGAGAGAGAGAACATGTAGATAAAGTAGCTTAAACAATAGGTACGAGGGGTATTAAGTAATACCATAGTTACCTCTAAGGAGCATCTGGCGTATCCGAACTTCTGGTTCCTTTATGCATCAAAAACCATTGCACTTGCTCCAACTTGTTGAGAATCTATTGAGCAAAGAAGCGTCAAATCCTTATCATCCTGCTCAGGTAAATTCCTAATATTGTGCACCTAATTAAGTCACTTCTCCAATTCACTTTCTTGATCATTATTCAACTCTTCCACTCCATACCTATCAGTGTCCACACTCTTCGCTACAACACCAACCCTGTCCAAACCTCTACACTCTAAAAGAACAAGATATAAAAGTTTCCTCCAAGCCTCATAAACTGGATTAGGCTCAACCAAGCATCCTCGCTTATATGCCTCCCTCAAAAACACAGTGTGCCTTTTCCCTTTGGTCGACAAATAGATTATCCCAGGATGATCCAAGAACAAATCCCATATATTCAAATCAATACCAAACCACTTCCTAAAATGACTAAATTTCTCCACCTCCACCATCTTCTCCACAGTCAAGCACAAGAATTCGTGCACAATCCCCACTGACCGCTTCTCTAATCTCATCATTCCACTCTTACTCCTCATATTCTCCACCACCCCCATTTCCTCATTGGCCCAATGTAGGGCAATCTCTGTCATTCCTTGACTTTCGCCTTAAAATTCTTCCTCAAACGCATTCCTGGTGGAAACTCATGTTTGAAGCTAAACTTTAATTCAGTCCTATCCACACTAGAATCCTCTTTGCAATATTCCTCCATCCTCCATTTATCTACAGCCGGAACCAAACAATCCGTTGACACGTTACAGGAATTGAGCTTTAAAACATGAGTATTGGGCTCATTTCCCTCAGCATGCGAAAAGAGGGCCAGAGTTTTTCGAAATAACAGAGTCCTCAAAGTCAAAGGGGAAGCCCAATTCTCTCCACACCTTAAAAACAGCTCGAAGCGGCAGCTTTTTGGTCCCTGACATGGAGAGAAGCTTTACCATTCGGGTAACAACAAGTGGAATTGAGGCCTCAATGGCCTCAGTCTCTTGACGGATGACCTTTGAGGAGGAGGAAGCGAGGGTACAGTATGGCTGGAGTTTTTCAGGGTGGTGGAAAATGCAGAAGATGTGGGGGAACTTGCACAGGAAAGCAGCAGGGCCTCGATTCAGGCTGAGTTTCTGGGAAAGGAGATGGAGGAAGTCGAGGGAGACAGAGGGCGGGGTGGACTTTGAGGGGAGAATGAGGTCCTGGATGGCGATCACTTTGAGAAGGTGCTTGTATTTCTCCATGAGCTTCTCGAAGGTGGGGTCTCTGGCTTTGGAGGCTACGTACTGGGCAGAGGTAGTTTTACTGCGGCGGGGAAAGGTGGCAATGGCCGCCAGAATGGGAGTGAGTTTTCTAAGGACTCGCATGGCCATCTGGCTGCTCTGAAGTCTCAAGGCCAGGGCCTTTGTTTATTTTGAGAAACGGCTGGAAGCCTGGAAAGTATCTGAATGATTACCTGGTCGTGCTATTTAAACAAAAGCACATAATATTACAATCATGTTTTTCAACACATCACATCACTTTTATATCAACACTAATCACATAAGACACGTGTCGATTTTATCATTCTTTCTCTATTTTTTTGTCCAACTAGAATTATTCAGAAACTCTCTCTCCCTCTTATTTGGAAAATCTATTTATTTATGGGTAATTTTCACTCTAGGTCCCCAGTGTTTCCATCTTATATCAATTTTGTCCCTATTCTATATTTGGGCCTACTAGGCCGCCAACCTTTTATTTAATATCGTATTATGCCCTAACGTTACTCTTCGTCCCCAACTTTTCAATTTTCACACTTAGTCCCTGTCAATATGATTATTATACCCTTAATTCTTTATTTCTACTATAGATTCCCAACCTTCCAATTTTATACAATTTTATCCCCTCCTTTTTTGAGCGTATAGGACCTCTAACCTTTCAATTTATATAGGTCTCCTATGCGCCCAAAAAGGATGGGGACAAAATTATATAAAAGTTGACAAATTAAGGACCTATAGTCAAAATAAAAAATCAAGGGTATAATAATCATTTTGATAGTGGTTAAGGGTGAAAATTGAAAGGTTGGGAAGAAAAGTGATACTGGGGACATAATATGATAATAAATGAAAGGTTGGAGACCTAGAATGAAAATTACCTTTTATTTGTTTATTTATTTATTTATTATTATTATTATATTTTGGGTTATATCATAGTGTTGGAGAAATTTGGGTCTTCCCCTGTCATTTTGGTAGATTTAAGGTGAATTAGGGTAAGAGCTTGTTTGATTCTCATTATTCGTCCAAATTTGGAGAAATTATAATGAGAAGAGAGGTAGGGTGTGTATTAGAAATGTAAAAATATTTGAAATATGTGGTTGTAATTGAATAGTTGCCAAATCAAATGTCAAATCAGTGATAGGTAAAATTATAAATGAGGAGAATAATGAGAATCAAACAAGCTCTAAATTTCACATGTGGCCCTAACTTTTTATAAATTCACTCATAAAATCTTTTATGATATTTTTTCATTATTTTTTAAATAAAAATCCTAAAACATAGTAAAAATAATAAATAAATAAAATTTTCTCCACATACCTAGCTAACTACCATTGTACTTATATTCAAATGACAAATACCTACACCATTTTTGTAGGAACCCCTCATTTTGTCCTGTCAATTCTGATAGTAGTGGGATGATCAAATAGCAAAATATCAGTTTCCTCTTTTATTAACAAAAATGACTACCCACTGAGTTGGAGATGTGAGTGGTTAACTAGGTAGGTATGGTGGAAAGAATTTTTTTTTCCTTTTTACTAGTTTTATTCTTTTAATTGTTTTTTCTTTTATTTAGAAAGTAAGAAGAGTTATTAAAAAAAAGAGTAGGGGTTACAAATGTCAATTTTATAGGATTAAAGACCTTATACATGAATTTATGAAAAGTTACGCACCCATGCTGTGGAAAAAAAAGAATGAGGATCCAACTAATACAACGAGTAAAGATTAGGGAACGTATGTAAAATTTACCTTTAAATTTAGCTCTTTATTTTTCCTTTTACTGTTGAGTTGTGTTATTCGAACAAAATGGCCAACAAAAAATTAAACAAAACTAGCACATGACAAGATCTTATTTTTAAGCACATCACATCACTTTTACATCGGTGGTAATCACATAGGGTACATATCTATTTTATCACACTTTTTGTCCTTTTTTTGGGGGGTGGAATTGGGTTAGCTCTTTGTTTACCCATTGCCACATTCCTCAATTGAGCGACAAATTTATGTGTAAACCAATCAAATATCAACACGTGTCAAATTTAAGTGATCAATAATATATATATATATATTGTTTTAAAGGAAATTAAAAACTAAAAAATGCAAAAAGTGATGCCATTTGCCTGAGATTAATAAAATCACACGCTACGGAAAATGGAACACAAAATCTTGTATAGCCAGTGGAGAGAAAATCCAAATACCTATACCCATATCTCCCACCACCCTCAATAGCTTTTCTCCTACATATTATTTGAAAATAGACTTTTTCTCGTGGTTATTTAGACATTTAGTCAACAATTATTTATTTATTTCTTTATTTTTATACACGGGGGAGTTGGGGAGGGAGGGAAAGTAAAAGAGATGGTAGGTTTGATTCGAACTCGAAACCACCTACTTGAAACTTGAGCCTCTTACTACTACGCCACCTATTTGAACAACGGACCCTTAGTCATCATAATATTGAAAGGAAAAAAAAAAAAGAAAAAATAGGTTGACAAACTTCTGGGCCAGCCTGACAAGGCCAGATTACCAAACCCACATATTTTTGAACCAATTCCTAGCAACAAAAACAACAAGTCCACTTCTTGTGTAAAGTGGCCTACTTTTACCCAATACCACCTTCCATTCCATTCGACTATATCAGGTGAATAGAATTAAAAAATACAATAAATAAAATATTTTCAAAGGTGAATGTGAATTGTAAAAGTAGTATAACACTATTTATCAATTATTAGCTTAACTGGTAGTTATAAGAAAAGTGAAAAGCAAAAACAACAAAACCTAGTGTCTAGCATACCGTCTACGTTTAGGTGTATTAGATATTTTCCATTTTTTTTCCTGGCCATGTTGGATTTTTTTCATGACATAGCTACTAAATTTCTACTGTCCACAACTCACTGGAGATGCTCTTACAACGTCACAAAACAACTCCTCAAGTTTTCGCTTGAGCTAGATATAAGTCCCATTAAAAAGAAAGGGGAAAAAACCATAAGAAGTCCATTTGATAAATCTAAAAGACAACGGCTAGATAATTGTTACTGATGCGGCACAAAAACAAGTATTCAAGCGAAAACCTTGTAAGAGTAACAAAACTGGAATCTACTTTTTTTGAAAACTAAATTACTCTATTGACTCAACATAATAATGTATTAGCTGATTACTGATAAAAGATCTTTTTAAAATGTGTGTCTTTGTATTCACATTTTTAAGTTCAAAATTCACCTAATTACACGAAAAATAACCATTTTTTATAATTGAGAGTTGAACTAATTTTAATCCGTCAAAAATCAAACATAAAAGAAATTGTCCTCGATTCATTAATTAATCTCTTCAAATTAAAGGTTGAAAAATGCAGCCACTCAATACATCAAAGAAAGTCAAACAACTACTATGGGTGAGATGGAACTGGAGAAATCCTAAACAAAAATCCTATGACAGATGTGAACAAGATGTATCATTCAATCCTTTTCAAGTAAAAGATGCACCATTCAATAATTCTATAATTTTTATTTTTATCATCCTCTGCCCTTTTTCCCTAACAACCGTTTGGTTTATTTCATTTTGTAGCCGATGTTAGGTTCAATAATCTGTCCTTTTTCCCTTTCTCTAAGTCTTAGGGTCACAAACTGCTCAAATATGGAAGTAATTTTTAGCAAAATATTGAAGCAACAAAAAATCAAAAAACATTACCTTGGTTGTCCGAGGAGAATTGCAGATGTTGAAGTGATGGAGGTGGCGTCGGTACTGCAAATGTTGCATCGAAACAAAAGGACTAAAATCAAACATCATAATGAAGCTTATAATAATTACACCAAACAAAGAAATCAATGAATATCACGATGTGAAATCTAGGGTTTCTGCAAATCGAGTTTGATTCAGAGAAATTTTTGGGGTTTCAGCTTCGCCAGCGTCTTCCTTACCTCCGTTCTGCCGGAATATAGCCGCGGCTGAGAGGGAATTTGGGGTGGAGAGCAGGCTAGTTTCGGTGGGTGACCCGGTGGAGAGAGACGGAGAGAGGTTTTTTGGGTTAGGAATTCGGAGTCGGAGCTCCGGCCCCTCGTCTCCGTCAGTTGCGTTTCGCCGGACGTCCAGAAGTTCAGTCGCGGAACGGTGGTGGGGAGAGAGAGAGGGTGGCGTTTGGGAGTTGATTTGCGGGCATCTGAGCATCACGCGACGCAAACCCGGCTCAAAATTGAAATTTCAATTTTTTTTTTTTTTGGGCTTTTTTAGCCCAGTCACCCGCCACGTCGGACTCTCACGGGGTAACCCCGCCCGTGTATCGTGGGTGAAAAAAAAACCGTCTATTTGTTTGCCTTTTAACTCCTTAAGGACCTTAACTTAATTGTTTCAGAGAAAAAAAAAAAAAAACTCCTTAACTAAAAATGGGGCGGGAAAAAAAAAATGGACTTTCAAATTTTGGGCTCCCAGTTAATAAAGGAACCAACCCAATTAAGGAACCAAGTCTATCGTGGAGTTGGGTCATTTCGGATCCTTGACCCATCCCATTAAAAAATACAAAAGTTTTTTACATATTTTTTAAAATTTAGATACATAATAATTTTTCTTGAAAAATCAATTGTTTCAATTGGTTTTATACACAATAGTCACAATTCACCAAAACACTGAGTCATATCAAAACAACTAACCAAAACTACTGAGTCACACTAAAACAATTCGTCAAAACACTGAGTCACGCCAAAACAACTCACCAAAACACCGAGTCACGTCAAAACAATTCATCAAAATACCGAGTCACAATAAAAAACTCAGAAAAACACCGAGTAACAAAAAAACAACAAAAACAACTCGCTAAAACACTGAATCACAACAAAAACAACTCGTCAAAATATCGATTCACAACAAAAAAAACTTGCTAAAATATCGAGTCAAAATCAGATACAACTCTAAAACACTAAGTCACAATAAAAATAACTCGTTAAAACACTGAGTCAAATCAAACACAACTCTAAAATACTGAGTCACAATAAAAATAGCTCACCAAAAATACCGAGTCACAACAAAAACAACTCACTAATACAGCGAGTCACAACCACACAACTCAGCAGAACAACTGACTCACAACAACACAACCAAGTCACCACCTCGCACCCACCCGAACGCGACAACCACCCAAATGTGACCACCGCACACCCATCCCAATGTCCTCTGCCATCCTTTCCCAGGTGTTTCGTTTGTAGATCAGCCGCATCTGCGGTGGACCACCCCAATGTCGTCCTACTTGGTTCATAGATCGCTAGCTTTCTACCAAAATCCCTAATTTCGCGACAGTGACGGAGCCAGGATTACTGATTTTCTACCAGTTCCAAGGCTGTCGACGACGGCTGAGAAGGCTGGGATTGGGGTTGCCTTGATGGGGAAAGTTGATCGGTGGGGGGGCGCTGGCAGATTAACGGCCAAATTAGCCGATTAACAAATTAGGAGGTGATCTGTGTGGGGCTTGATTTTTCAAAAAGGGACAACCATTTTTTGTTTTTTACAATGAGCCCTCAAACTACCTCAATTACATACATAATTCAAGTATATTCTATGGTGTCCTTTGAACACCATGTTATGGTGTCTGAAGGATTGTGTGTCAACACACCATTGGGTGTGTTGGGTAATAGGCCTTGCAACACACCCAATAGTGTGTTGCCACATAATCCTTTAGACACCATAGAAAAGCCGGCATAATCCCCATCCCATAGCATTACACATCCTTAATGGGGTCTGTCCAAATATTGACCAAATGGCCTTTAATTTTTAGAGTAATATTAGCCCAAAGTTTGGTTGTTTATTAAGGGAAATTCTTATAAAACTGTCATACACATATGGCGAGAGATAATTGGGATAACTGTGTAGCCCCTTATATATAGCGGGCTCATTGTGTGTAAGTGTCCTTAATAATCTTTCACCACATGTATGTATGACGGGATAGTCCCGCCATACATCTAATAGGAGATCATTTGTGTGAAAGTTTAAAGGAGGAGAAAGTGTATCTTCCATTCCATCAATTGCTATCCAAAGCGGTCAGGTGAATTTCGTTGGGCTAATTTTTCATATTTTACCTTCATTCAATGTAGCTGTATGCCCCACATCTTTTAGTGACAAGTCTAAAGGAACTAGTTAATAGAACTTTTATTTGATTTAAGAAAACATTTAGTGACCAATTACAAAGCAATAGGATAAGTTCACAAACGTACTATTTCAGACGATTAATACAAACAAAAAGAATGAACAACACACTCAACTCAAGATAATTTCGATAAGCTTCTACTTAATACGATCCACTTCACACATTCAATCGCATCAATCACAAACCTAACTAATTTCCTTCCCCCCAACCCACAAACCAAAAAGAAGATGCAATTAGAGTTGACCTTTGCCAAAATTTGATAGATAAGACAGTTGTGAAGACTTTGAACACCCAAAAGCCTATAATTTAGCCAGAGTTGCTTCTTTCTTTTGGCCTTTTTATTGGAGAAATATGTAGAAATGAAAATGACCATAGTGCTTCATTTAATCTTATCTCCCTGAAAACACCCTTTCCATCACTTTCTTGATTTCTCTTCAATCCGTTTATCACAGCCCTCATTATTCCACACATCAAGTTAGCATTTCATGTCTCCACGGTATTCAAGATTTGATGCCTTGTGTGGGTTATAGAGATGGGAAATTGTATTCCCACTATACAATGTTATTTTAACACCACATTTTAAACTATTTTCTTTATTTATTTACTTAAATATCCATTGTTAAAATTACATTAATAACAATTGTTAAATTTAATCTTTTTTTTCTTTCCACCACAATCATAATTACCTTAATTTGAATTATTTTTAATAATTATTATTCTTTTCAATTCCCCTTTTAGTAATCACTTGCCACAATTTTGATTTAAAATATAACTCAACAACTTTAGATTTTAAATATTTATTTTTTTATAGTTTCATTTTAGTACATAACTTTTAGAAGTTGTCTTATGAAGAATGATTTTAATATTTTTCTTTTTATTTTAATATATATTGCTTTCTATAACGTATAAATAAATTTATAATATACTTAAGAGCACGTGATTGAATTGAAATTAAAAAATATAACAATAAAAGACTGGTGTTAACTTAAAATCTAATTTCAATTTTTGTAGGACCAAATTCCTCTAAATTAGATGTTTTGAAAAATCTATACATTTATATTTGAGTTATTAGAAAAGTTAAAATATTTATGCTGTAGAAAAAAATGTTGTAATATTTTGTTATTGAATTTGAATTTTAAAAAATTAATTAAATTAAATAAATTAATTAAAGCTAATTTTTAAAGTTACAGATGATTTATGATTCTATTAAATTAAGTTTGAGAAATTATCTTCTAACTCTACAAACCAATTTGCATTAGTAGTTTGCACTTGAAAATTAGCTCAAATTAATGTTCATGTTGAGAGTTTCGATTTAAGATCTAATTTCTATATATTTTAACTTATGAGCAACGTAAAAGAAAACAATTACGTTGTGTTAGATGTAACATATTTAGATTTTATATATTGATTATAGAAAATTAATTTCATGGATATATGCGTAAATAGATAGTGGTGTGCTAATTAAAAATATCTTTTAATCATAGTACATTTATAATGTGGTGTGGAAATAAAAAATTGTTTTGGCAATATAATTGTCCTATAGAGATTCCTAACCACAATCTTAAAAAGCACTTGTACCAATAATTATATACAAGTATACCTTTTTTCCCGGTCTACTAAAGTCGATTAAACAATGCATGGCTCACAAAATTTACATGTTAATTTCAATTGGCCCTATCAGAGATTTTTTTAGAATTGACATGGTTGTGAATAAAAAGTGGATCTCCATTTAATCGTCCCCTTTTTTTTGGGGGTGGGGGTTTATTGTTTCTTAACATCGAGTCTGAACTTTATTATGTTGAGTTTCAACATGGAGGCGATATCAATGGTGGACAAGTTGACTTTTAAAGATCATTATAAATATTTCTCTCGTCGTTTTATTCCCTCTCGTGAAAGCAACACATGTTATATATGCTTCCCAAGATGTGGCAATTATTATTGTTGGCAAAACACAACACATGGATGGATGTCACATTGACTGATTGACGCTAAATAGTGGCCATTATTTGATGTGTAATTACGGTATTTGGCATCGGTCAAATAGGGAGGATCACTATTTTGTAGGGTGTAGCATTTTATCTTTCGGCGGAAGGCAATTTTAAGCTTGTGATTATCAATTTTTGGACCCATTAAAAGTCAGAACCATCCTCCAGCCTCGAGCCACTTGTTAAGATTTTCATTTTTCATTTTGTTCACAATTATAACATGCCGGATATGGTGATGTTATCTATAGGGGTATCTTATTTGATTGTGAAAACAATAAAAGGGTTGGACGGTTCTTCTTGATGAATTACCATTTAAAATAAAATCTCTCAAGTAGCTAGAGACGATACTCGAGTATAATGAGTGGATTTTTGTCTACAAAGCTGAGCGTAAATCAGATTTCAAGATTGACAGCATAAATCAATAGGACTCGAGCCACATGTGTTGGGATTTTGCCAAAAAGGCTAAAAAGTAAAAGCGTGGTTTCAAAAAATATGGAAAATCAGTTAATCTAATTTTATCTCCAGCTATAAACATATATGTATACACACACATACTTGCATCATTACTCTTATAGATAAATAAAAAATATATATATAGTATAGATAGCTGTACAAATAGATTTACAGAAGATAGTTCAAATTACACTTTCACCATCCTTTGTTGATTGAGAGAGAGAGAGTGTGTGTGATAAAATTTTAATCTCGACACCATTTGTACATATAGCATTACCCTTTGGGAGTTTCTTGGTGTAATGGAAGAATCCTAATAAGGAAAGAATTGATGCACACATACATTTTTCCATACAGGTTAATGTGTAAATTTATTTGTATCATATCTTTGCTGTAGATATTATTTGAGAGGAAAAATTGTGAGAGCATAAATCTTTCTTCCTTTTTTTTTTTTTAGTAAATCTCAATGGTATGTGGTAAGAGTTAAAAATTAAATAAAATACGGCTAAGTTTGAGGTTACTTTTCACATAATACTTGGTATTGTGAGTTAGTGGGACAAATTTTATATGATTGCATATAGCATATAAGATTTTGACAATCGGTTTTTGATTAGTGTCAAAATTTGCATTTTTAATATATCATTCATAAGGCATTGCACTTTCATTAGATATTAATCCAACCATTTTCTTGAGGTAAATTGATTTTCATGCTACAAGTCTATTTTGTATGAATACATGCTCCAAAAATACAATTATTTGAAATGCGTATCCATATTCATATTGAGAAGTATTATCCATAAAAAATAGTGCTTATGAATGTATTTTTTATGTGTTTCAAGTGTTGGAAGTTCATGAGCGCAAATGGATCAAGACAAGTCCGGAAGGTCAACAATCACGTCTACAACTGTCAAAGAAAAAATGATAACTAGAGTTATAGTGGTCCAATGAAGATGATTCAAGTGGAATTGGAAAGATAACTTAAATATCTACAAAATAATCACACGTGACCATATTCAAATTTGCTTCATAAAGTTGTCAAAATTTATCATGAAGTTGCAAATTGTATTCTTATCAAGATAATGTGTCGACTAGTGTGCAGTCTTTAGTATTTTAATCATATCGAGAGTTCTAGACAATGGAATGATGTAATTCAAGTTGTAACATAAAGCTAAGAGATTTATATACAATCTTTATTTATCACTATCCTAGATTCAGGGCTTATGTCGATCAAAAAGGGCCAACAGGAGACTACCAGAAAAGATTTTGATAGTCAAACTTGCCACCTGAATAGTTGTCAGTTTTTCAAGCGTATGTAGAGCTTTATTATCCCAATTCTATGATTTTTGATCCATTAGAAAGATAAGTAGAAGGGCTATGACTCATATGTTATCATCAACTTCCGAATCTAGATAAAACATCTTCCAGAATCACCTACAATTTGTAAGTTGATACATTTACATGATAGCTGCTAAACAAGTAGACAATGCTTTCTATTTTGGATATATTTCGGCCTACAAATTTTCAATTGGCCTAAAATTTTTTCCAACACGTATAAAACTCCTTTTCAAAAAACTTTTATTTTTTGTGATAAGTCTCAATTCAATGAATATCATCATCCAAATATAGCTACAATTTGCATCAGTTTTACAGAAGCCAGCCAACTATGTAGATTAACTTTGATCAAGTTGCAACAAGTAAGTTGATGTATTTTCTCTATACAAGGAGCACTCTTGTGGTCATTGAATAAAAAATTTTTGGAGAGGAAATACATAGAAAGGGAAAGAGGTCGAAAGGCTGGTTTTAGAACCAATAAACACTAGATGTGAAAGGTAACTTTTCCTATTCAATTCTTTATTTCTATTTCATGTATCTTTAATTTTTGTTATTATCTAGCTAAATGATGAAATCATGTTAGTTATATAACTCCCTATTTTGTTATTGATTCCAAACATTATGTACTCTAAACATCCATGATTCCGGTTTCATCGAATAATAAATTATGTTTTCATCTCTAATATCAGATATTATTGATTGTTAGAAAATTTATCCATGCTTGAATTTGAAAGTTCAATACGTAATTTTATTTAACTACTTGTGATTCATTAAGTTATTTACATGTGGTGCTTAGAAAATTACACACTTGAAGCGAAAGGGTATCTATATTAAATTAGTTATATTTCGAGCTTAATGATAATTCGCTTGCGGTAATAAAAGATTAATTTCTTATTATTACTCAAATATTGAAATCAATATAAGGTATGAATTATTTACTATATATTAGTGGAATTTGCAACCTTGGTAGTGTTTATCCTTTGGATTGTTTCGTAAAATATTCTTGTTTTACTAGTCTATATTTTACTTATCAAATCTCAAAAATCATTTGGAGTCAGATTAGAGTTAAATCTAATTCAAATTTATTGAGTTGTTCCGCATTTATAGCAATCATCATGAGATTGACCTCGTTACTCACGTTTCTATATTTCAATCGATTCGTGTACTTGCGAGTATTTAAAATTGACACAACAGTTTTATTTTTCTCAATGGTAAACTTCACATATAATCCCCAACTTTTGCTCGTTGTATCAGTTGGATCCCCATTTTTTTCAACGTCATGGGTTTCCAACATTTCATAAATTCACATGCAAAGTTCCTAATCCTATAAAATTGACCATTGCTTCCGTTACTATTTTTTCTTTAACAATCCTTACTTTCTAAAGTAAAGAAAAAAGAATTAAAAATAAAAAAATAATAGAAAATGAGGGGAAAAAATTTAGACCCTACCTAACTAGGCACCCACCCTAACCCCCAACTCTGTAAATGATAAATTACAGTAATCATTTTTTTCTATTAAAATAGAATACCAACATTTTACTACTTACTCTTTCCACCACTGTCGGAAATGCCAAGAAAAGGAGAGTTTCCCTGAAAAAGAAAAATATTGTAGGTATTTATCATTTTCAGTCAAGTAGGGAATAAGGGTTGAATGGGAAGGTAGATGGGGAAAATTTTATTTTTCTTTTTATTTTTTATTGTTTTTACCTTTTTAGATTTTTTTGTTTTTAGTTAAAAAGTAAGGAAAAAATTTTCTTTAGGGTCCAAAAATAAAAAATAAATTTTAGGGACCTTATGAGCGAATTTACAAAAGGTTGAGGACCTAAGGTATTGAAGAAAAATGTTGAGGACTCAACTGATAGAGAGTAAAAATATCGGCGGCTGAAATGTAAAATTAACCCTTTTTCTCAAATTTTATTTTATTTTTTTAATTATTATCTTTTGAATTTCTTAAACAACCATTCTACGTATGAAATTAGGAAATTGACTGAATACCAACAGCATGGGCCCGCGGAATTTAACCGTTTGGCCCGAGCTGTTAAAGTTAACCACTAAGTTGGGGGTGGTGGACCAACCCAGCCCATTTATACCCCTAGAAATTGTTTAGGCGCAATTTATTAGACTGTGATTTTCTTTTCTTCGGTGTATGAATTCTAGTTCCTATGATTAGTTATTTAGCAAGAATAAAATGTAAATTCTAATGTTACATTACATGCAAATCATATCTTTATGGAAAAAAATGATTTGCTTCTCAAGACTTGTCACACTCAGAGAGTACTGGTTTTATATAAAAAATCTAGTTGTTAGTCACGACGTTATTTTCTCAAGTTAAGGTGTACATTTGCAACATAACACGCTAGGAAGACTAGCGCAACATGGCAAAATTGGAGAGTCAGACAAACTAAAAATAGAAATCATTACATTATAGAAAGTAGAAATTGTGCTGGATCTGATCACATATAGGAGATATGAAAAATATTGTTAACAATACGATGAACATAATGTCAGGCCTAAGCACGTAGAAGTATAACAATTAGCCGGTTAGCTAAATGAGAATCTTTATTGGTTTTCCTTTACAATAACAATATTCAAGGACCAAATTTGATTCGATGATTAAACAGATTGTCTTACTATTTGAAATTCTTGATACTTAAAAAGACGCATTGTATACGCAACTCAACCATACATGAAGTGCCAATTCATATTCGAGATGAAATTGGTGAGAAGTAAAATCGAGCTAGTGCTTCAGGCGTAGTCATGATAAAATTTGGGTGGAGATTTGTTGAAACCCTAGCAATTCTTTTGGTTCTTATGGGTTTCCATAGCTCACAGGTGGTTATTGACCAACCCAAAAACGAAACGTTCAGTACCCTATGGTTAGTTACTTTGTGCACCGAAGTCTATATTTCTATCATTTCAGCATCAACTACGCAGAGGATTCTCAAGAATCAAAGGACAGAGAGGTGCACTCCCATGCACCCCACCCCAAGGGGTGGGGTCCCCTATCTATCAAAGGAGAATATACTTATATGGGCATACATATAGAGGTTTCTATTATTGGATCAATATTGTCAAAATGTTCATCATCATGTACACAGGGTTTGTAATTTGTGAAGTCAAAGGGGAGATAGAGTAAGAGAGGGAAGATAGGGGAGTCATGGGTGTGGCTTGAACTCGTGTTTTCTATCTGAAAATTTGAGCATTAAATCACTACAGTAAAATTCAAACCAATTTGGAAGAATATTCTCGTAAGAAGAAAAATGAAAAGTAGCTAAAAAATTTCTTCCATATCCCAATTACATGTTTAAGTCTTAATCAGGTATAAGTTACATAAGTAATGTGATATCCTCAATCCTACATTATTTGAGTAGAGAAAAGAAATCAGTTTAGAAGTTAAAAGATCGACTTCAACTGATATGAGGTCTTTTGAGTATAAGAGATCGGAAGAGCAGGATCGTGTGGGATAAGCTCAAAGCGGATAATATCATGTCAAAGTGGAGTGGATCATTGGACCCTTTAAAGGGGTGATTGTGAAAACATCAATTTTACATCGCCATGGGTAGAGAAAAGAAGACATTTTCCCAAAGCAGACAATATCAGAAGAGGTGCAAAGTAAAAAAGAAGACATTTTTCCCGATGGACAATACCAAAAGAGGTGAAAAGTATTAAATACGGGATAATCACTAATTAATCTTTGAAAATCATAATTTGGCATCTCTTGAATGAGACATGTAACTATCTAGTTAGTCAATGTGAGACATAATTTGTTTCATTAGTCAAAACCTTTAAAATTTATACCTAAATTACCATCTTAATTAACCTCTTATCTATTTTAAGAACGCCCCACTACATTTTAATGATGATTATTAATTAATTAGGTTGATGACTGGTCTATGTATAATGATTGTTGTATAGCTTAGGCTTGTTGCACGTAGGAGTAACTAATAATAAAAGTAATAAATATTTTGAAAGGGGCAAAAGTGAAAATAATAAGTGGTAGGGTCTTAATGCATATTATAGTGCAAATTGCAAGTTGGGTACGAATCAATGTCTCATGAGGCAGATTTTGAGCATAAATATTTGAAAAGAGATTTTAGGACCACATTAGGAATGAAAGTTCTATTTGAATGTTGGATCATTACGTTTTATTTTTATTTATTTTATTTGATCGTTACGTTATTGAATTGTTTAAGAAATCCTTACATACAAAATAAGCATGCACTTGAATATGACGTGAGTTGAATTTAACTATTCAATGAAGCATTTCAATAATATATAATGTCACAAAAACAAATAGTGCTAAACCAATATTTGACCAAAAAATGACGACATTCCGTAAGTTATCCGCTTCAAGTATTAGAACTACAAGATATTAACTTTGTAGTTTAATTTGTATGCTCGTCTTGAACTTGAGATAGAATCCGCCCCTCAAAGGACTTCGTAAACTAAAGACTAACTTTACCATCTCTTGGTGCAAGAAAGCATGCAAAAATCAATGACCTTTTGCACAAACATCTCATAAAGGGCATATCCTACCCACCCCACCCCCACCCCCACCACCTCAGGCAAATGACTCACTGATTTATATAATAGTGCAGTGAAAGTATCTGCAAGTCAACTCCGCCAGGCCCCAAGGAAGATGACGTCATCAACCACATCAGCTTCCAGTTTGCTCAACTCCTTTAAGAAGAGTTCACTGGTCTACTGGTTTTTTCATCAAAATAACATCTCTCTCTCTCTCTCTCTCTCTCATCAGACACAAATACAACCTAAAATTCGGCTTAAAAAAAAGGAAACATTAGACAATGTATGGACAACATGGGAATGAATACTCTCCAATGGAGTTTCTTCCTCATTTTTCATCACCAGATATCATCACAACAGAGACAAGTTACCCAACACCTCCTCCACCACCACACCCGTTGTCGATTCCCGAATATGACTCAATCTCGGCATTGAAATCCGAGCTAGGGTATAGCAGTAGTACTGGATATTGCAGCAACATTGATTCACCCAATTCAATCACTAGTTATGGACCATATAGTCCTACCTTGATCCAAAGAAGCACCAGCAGCCACTCTCTCCACAAGAACTTGGAGAGTAGTTACTACACCCTGATGAATACCTCGTCTCCACCGGGGTTTTCCGAGTCTGATACGAGCTCAATTCAGAAGGTGTTGAGTACTGGCGATTTGCAGGTAAGTATAGTATTCAGTTGAGATGACTAGTCACACAGTTAACGAGATTTTAACTTCATTTTCTTTGTTCAATATCGTGGAATTTCAATGTAACAGGGCTTAAGACCTCTGCAACACAAGCAAAGCTTGAGTAGTTCAATCGCAGATGAGGTGAGCATCATAGAAGGTATGAACAAGGCATGCAAATACAGTCCAGAGGAGAAGAAAGAGAGAATTGAGAGATATAGAAGCAAGAAGACTCTCAGGAATTTCAACAAAAAAATCAAGGTATAAAAGACTACCAAGCAACAACTTTAGCTTCGCCTTCTTGCTTTATGGTATAGAGTACCATCTAGTACACTATACCAGATATGACATTATTATGTTCTAATGTCAATCTTTTTCTGTTCATCAGTATGAATGTAGGAAAACTTTAGCAGACAGTCGACCGCGCGTTAGGGGGCGATTCATGAGGAACGATGAAATAGAGAGGCCGACTCAAGCTCAGTTGGATCATGCAGTGTTGGAGGAAGACGACAACAATTGGATCAATTTTCTGAATTCATTTTCGGCAAATTTGATGCCTTAATTCTTAGAAGAGTTCCCCAATTTTAATATTTGGAGCTCTTGTAATGCTCATTAATTTCTTGAAGCATTTTAAGGATTCTTAAAAGACAAATCTTATTATTCTTCTGAAGAATATTTTTTTTCATATATAATTCAATTCAGTCCCTAATTCCACACAACTGAGAGCATTAAAAGCTTAGAAACTGAAGATCACTCTCAATACAAGAACTGCATAAAAATTTCAAAATCAAGAAAAAAAATGGTAACAGTATAGCTTCGCGGAGTACGCATTCCTACTTAGAAGCTTGTGGCAACAACTTGTGTTTACCACAGGTTTGTCCACTTGAGATCATGAAAAGAAATTTTCTCATTAGCCGAGAATTATGGGAAAATAGTGTAGGCTAAAATTTGTGGAAATTTCTATAGCCATAAAGTGACACATATGCCTAGCCTAAGGCAACTTTCTTGTCTCCTACACGCTACAAATTGATATCGATGGTGCTTACTGCCTAATAGTGCCCACATATATCAGTCAATTCAAAAAACGGTTTCAGTGAAATAAACCTTTTCACTTGTCAACTCACCCAAGTATGGTTCATAACTGGTCCCAATCTCAAAGAAAAGAGAGGAATTTTGTAACAACATGATAGCTACCTTCTCACCTACATTGCCTCTCCAAAAATGGCGCGAGGGAGAAGAAACATGGTCCATTTTCCAGAACCCATGAAGCGTCTCTTGAAATCGCTAAAAATTTATGTCCCTTACTTCAGACTGTATTTTTATCTTCTTTAATAGTTCTCAGAACATTTTGTTGCCCCGTTGAACAAGAGTGATAAAAACATTATGTTAGTCAACTCTAAATTTTTTGTGATCGAAATAAGCAATTATCAATTCATGCATAAATCACTATCGGAAGGAATTTAAAGACTAAGATGAAATTGAAAGGTTCAGGAAGGAAAAGAAAAATGTGTGACTTGATGCATGAGATTAGCGGTGAACTTAGATAAATAATGGAATTTTGCATTGATTAGACAGTTCATAGTTAGTCACCTAATAAAACATTTCAAAAATTAGTTTAAATTAAAAAATGGAAGAATATAGAGGGAAAAAAACCAAGTGCACACACCACACGTTTCTAACGCTTGCACTATGTAGATGTTGTGCAACTATCCAGCCACCAAGAAAACGGTCACGTCATTAAATCATTTCACCACTTTTTGATAAGGTGAAACCAACTAGGAATCTAAAGTAACAGAACCGAACCGCTTCAAAAACTAGGATTTGTTGACCCAAGACAACTTGATTTATACTCTAAACTAAGTGTTACAATATACATTTGTTTGGCACAAACATCATTCGATTACACCCGCACTCCGCCCCACCCGTCCTCTCCTTACACTTCAAAAAGAAATGTTACTATCTTTGAAAGTCCCATTTTGGCTTAAGGAGCCACAGTAGTTCTATTTTTATATAGGAGAAGCAGCAATTTGCAGTGTCTTTACATTAATTAATTGATCTTTCATGTGACTGAATCATGAGATTTTACCTTAAAATAATGTTAAAATAAATCATGCAAATACTAGAGTTAGAACTTGAATCTAGACTGTGTTTTAGTTAAAGATGGCCCGCCTGAGGGGGGGGGGGCGGACAACGGCCTGTTGATTCTTGTTGGCCGGCGGTGGGTCATCCACTACCATTCCGACAAGGTCGTTACCTATATATTATATATGTACTTTAGTTTACCAAGGTTACAAGATTCATCATTAAAATTAGTACTTCTCCTTTGCGGCAAAACAGCTCACTGGTAATTTCAAGTTCCTTATTAATAAAAAAGCATTAACATTAGAATCGACCGCATTAAGGCCTTGAAGTTCTAGAGCAACTACATTTTCATCCAAATTTTAATATGATATATCAGAGTCCAACAAGCTCTACCTAGAGATTCAATCAAACAAAGATGCGAGTATACAAGTTTTAAGAGTACTCTCTGCAAACAAATCTTAACATTGACCTTTTAAGATAGCATTCACCAGTCTTAGGCGAAGTTACATGACAAGAACAATCTAATGTGGACGGCACACCTCGGCTACATTTCACCTCTTCCTAAATTCGGCACACCTCGGCTACATTTCACCTCTTCCTAAATTCGGCAGTCAAAGAATTCTCAAGCATGATTCTTTCAGGTTATTTTTCAATCTAATAGCCAAACAAGATTTCATAACCATTCAGTAAAAACATTATAAAAAAGCTAAAGAACCCCTACAATGTTGGAAAAGACAATGTCCTACTATAGAAAAGTAATCGACAGCAGCCACTCTACATCTGTTTCAACATTATAATAAATAGAAAAGGAAGTAGGAATAAGAACTTAATAGAAAAGGCAATGTAGTAGCACATGAGCTCTTCCGATCTCTTTAACTCAACCAAGTCTAGGACATCTAACAATAAAAATAGCTATAGGGTGGCCTAATCATCATAGAATTGCAACTAGTTAATATAAAGCGAGTTTTATTGCTCCTCCTGGTTCTCCCAAGAGCTATTGAAAAGGTGAACATTGTGTCCCGTGTATTGTTAAAAGAATTTTTTGATCCCACACCTTTCGTCCTTTCGGCTAGGACATGAATTTCCTCCAAATTCTTCATAGGAATGAAAATGGGCATCTTAGAAAATTATAATGCAGCAAGGCCTCCACATGCTGTTTATCCAACAGGGATTAAGAAACTTTTACGATCGTATGTGCAGAGCACATGCATATGTTGAAATAGAAAAAAAGAATCATGCTAAAAAATGATTGGATGGTGTATAATTTCTTCTCTATAAACACATATAGCGAAAGAAATTGCATTTCCGTTGCATTGACTTCGAAAAGTCAAACATAGCTTTTGAGACTAAGAAGTTTGGATGTATAGCCTTTTGAGAGTACTTCTGCTGGATAATAGAGCTTTTAGTAGAAGTCAGACTAAAAGTCTGAAATGCCGTCCTCAGAAACCTCTTTCTAACAAGCAAAAGCAGAAGCTATTACAAAACAGATCTTTTAATTTCCCATTTTTTTTAAGTGAATATAAAGTGGGTACAGGCTAAGAAAGCTTTAGTAGCCATGAAATCAAGGTTACAAATGACAATTATTTCAGCAAGTTACAATTGAAATCTGATCCAAATTCAACTAATTACACTGAAATTCAATCTTTGAAACAGAAATTCACTCAAGGAATAGTTGGAAGCCATTATCTATTTTACCAAGGGCAGGTTGGCTAACAGCATGGAGCTTAATTGGTCATTATTCCACAGATGATGTCAAATTAACAATTCGTACCATTTCAAGTTAATAAATAATGCAGACAACAAAATTGAACCAGGAGAACCTTAAACTCGTACCACTCATCATCATCATAAAATTAAGCAAAAGAACAAAAGCTGCAAAATGAAGCTGATGAAATTCTAATTTATGACCAAAAGGCCACAAAACTTATAAATATAAGAAAGAATCTTACATAGTTATTAGTGACTTTGACTTCTGAGTCTTTCTCTTAAAAGGCTTGGGATTCAACAAAAGCTTAAAAGAAGACATGAAAGGTTTGCAAGTTGCCCTTCGTTTTGCTGTCTGCCTCCCTGTATTTATTCAGAAATCGAAATCAGAACTAGAAAGTTAATATAAGATATTTCCTTAAAAGAAAATTAAAGCACCATTCAATAGAAAAATTAGACCACAATCAGGCGGATTTACTAGACTATATCCCAACAAGGAGTTGGTTTGTTCAGGTTTGAAGTGGAGAAACATAACATTTACTCAAACAGATTTTGAATGAATGTAGAACTACGAAAGCGGAGCAAACGGTTACCTGCTTGAGATTTATTCAGATGTTGAGAACTTGTGATAGGATCGGTCTTTTTTTTCTCACTCACCGAATCATCCAATATTGGCTCATGTTTGGCAGCAGACTTCATATTTGTCTCAAGATTAATAGATTCTTCGATAGCTAATCCATCGGCTATGGTAACCAAATAATCTGTCATTTCCTTCGTTTCTTCTCTCTCCACGTGTCTGTTTTGTTTGTCTATATCAGGTGACACGAACAATGGCCCTTCGCTGTTGGCATACTCTACCATCTTCCTTTCGATGTTATCCACAAAAATATCATTTTGTGCAATTTCAACTACAGCCCTATTTCCCAAATTGGATTCTTCAACATGCATGGCTGGAAAACGAGAATCACCAGTGGAAGCAGAATGCTCAACAAAAGCAGGATTCTCATCAAAGGGAGAAATTTCACATTTACTTGCAGATTTGAAATCTAGTGATCCATCTGGTAAAACATTTGTTGTACAGCTTCGTAAGCAAACTTGTGGTGAATCATGTAACTCTACATCTGTAAGAATAGAACCCCCATCCATCATGCATGAATTTCTCAGTTTCTCAATGGAAATTGCACCACTGTTCTCAATGGAAACAGTATCGGTTGGCAGACCTAACATATCAGAATCTTCATGCCCATAAACCTGATAACTGTCTTTTTGATAGTTTAGTGAAGTTTCACCCTGTTCAGGCAGAGAAGTAAGATCATCTCGCTCTCTGGGAAGAGGGTCTAATAAAATTACAGAATCTTCACATCTGAAGTCCTGACTTGTATTTCTTATACCTTCTGATGAAGTTTGACTTTCTTCAGAGAGAGGATTACATCTGGCCTGCGTTGGGAGCGGAGGATCCTGCTTTTCAGGGAAAGGATTTAGACTACCCTGATCTATAGGCATCTGATTGACTGCTATATCTCCCTCGGACTCCTTGGCAACAGCCAAATGTTTACCAACATCTGGAGGCTCTGGAGCCACCTTTGTCACTGAGATTAGATCTTTGATTTGCAAACCATGAGCAGGCAGGCCATTCATGCTAGATGTAAAATCAATGGATTTAACAGGTTTTACTACATTCCCGGAGTAAAGCTAAGACTTCTCAATGTCATCTAATAGCAAGTCACCATCACCACTAGAGATAGGATCCCACTTAATCCACTCGTCAAATAGAGATTGCTCTGAATTAATATGTACACTTGATGGTATGTCTTCAACCTTAACAGCCTCCTTAAAAAACTGTTTTTTCCGTAAAGCATTACCCAGAATAGATCTAGTATAAATAGGAGTAAAGAAAACTGTATCAATTAGAAAACAGAACAAGATTCAAAGATAACTTAAAACTGCTGCAAGTTGACATACCTACAATTTTTGGAAATAGCTGCTTTGGCACGCTCCTTGGAGAGACCAAGCAGAGATAACAAATTTGCAACATCATATGGCCCTCGAAGTTCAGTTACTGAGGGAGCAGCACTAGAGATAATAAGATTATTTCCTCGCGTCCAATCAACCAGTAGCTGGAATGTGTAGCTGGTCAGTTAAAATGTTGCAGTATGCACAATTTAGCTAGTAGAGAACTCCATCCAAACCCTCCAACCACTCCCCACCAAAACAGGCACGGCATGCATGCACACCGCAGAAGCAATAATGTAGGCGCATCCATTGATTGATTGATTCCACTGGTCCCAAGTTCCAATTAAAATCTAATTGACCCCATCAAAGTCGGTTCCCCTCCAATCTATTATCGGCATTCATGTATTATGTAATAGTGTATACACAAGGAAAAATACAAGCTAATGAATGAATTGATACTATACAATTGTATTTGCTTGCAGATCTCAACTGTTATGACAAACTACATAGACTGGGTTTCCTTAAGAGAGAACATGAGAGACCATGCTTTCCCATTTAGATTCGAATATCAGTGCATTCAAATGGTAGTGGGATGAATTCGTACTCATTTTCTTTTCTTTAAATGCTTGTATGGTTAAGTATGCAACAATTGAAGACCAGAACTAAGGCCTTCTTCTTAACTTCTAATCAACTAAAAAGTTGGTTAACAAGTGAGATCTCAATACCAAACACATATTCTATACCATTTAAAAAAAAAAAAAAGGAGGATATTTTTCACAATCTCCCATAATCTATACTTCTCCACCGTACATTCTCCAAATAATCTCTTTCCGAAATAGCAAACTTCCAAAAAACAAGCCCTAATTAAGGAGATCAGCAACAAGGAGCTTGTTTGATTCTATTTATTCTTTCTCATTATAATTTCACATACCACTAATTTGACAACTGCCCAATTATCACCACACATTTCAAATTTCAATTAAATCTCCAAGGCTCATTTCAACTCATTATAATTTTATTGTCATAACGAGAATCAAACAAGCACAAGGTTTACACATAACCTAAATTGAGTAAAAAATTTCAATTCACTTGTATACTAATGTGTATCCTGTTAGATAATATTCACTCCATTTAGCTAACTTGAATCTTCCTAGTCAGGTATATCTCCTTCAAATGAAAAAGAAAAATATCACTTCTGTAACAGTGGAACCAAGACTGTGTTCCTTGTTGGTGAGACTAGGAACAGGATTTTGGAGTTCATATTAACAAGGAACATTTATACTACAATTATCATCTTAAGTTTCTGCATAGATATCACTTCTAAAGATTAATTGAAAATTGAGAAATCATTTTTAGTTCACAAAATACACAGGGACTGAAGAAATAATATCTGGAAGTACAGAAATTACAACCAATATTAAGCCAATAAATATAGTCCCCTCTCAAAATGAGTGAATTCTTCTGGGTTAACATGTAAATTCAAGATATTCTAAGCTACTGATTATATTGGGTCACTTTTACATACAGGAACACAGGAAAAAAGTACATTGTGGATTCCGACGGAATAGAACTACGTAGCACTTGTCTAGGTGGCATGCAAATCATTTGACAATTTAAATATAACTTAACTAGGCTGCTTTTGAAATGATTTATTAATTAATGATATATGTATTCCATCTAAACTCGGTGTTAAGCACCAGTGGTGCTATAACGCACTAGTGCATTACTCATTCTAACAAGCAATATTTCCTATGCTATAACCACCTATCAGGAGGAAATTTCTTATTAGCTAGGTTTAGGTATTTTGATTCCCCCACCCCCCCACCAAAAAAAATAATAAAAAAGTAAAAAAAAATAAAAAATTCAAAACTTCTTTTTTCCTGGTATTTCATGGTTTTTACCTCTAGTCCTAAAAATTTGCCTATAAATTATGAATACTGAAGATAAATTACAATAAAACAATTTCAGAATAACTTAAAATCTCACCTTGCAATTAGATATCATTTCCCTCCTAGCTTGTGCATCCATTAGAAAACCAGTGTAAGTAATCTCAAAGTGCAAGCCACGCTGCACTTCAAACAGAAAAACTATCGTCCAGAGAACAAGGAACCAAACAAGTAGAAAGAGATGGAAACTGAAACTACTAGGAATATGATCCAGAAGACAAAATTTTCAAGTTTCAAAGATATTTGAACTCATAATGAGAAATCAAGCACAAGCATAAGGTTCGTGGTTTCTTCACATAGATGCATATGCCTATAGGCGTTCTATGCGTGTATTATAGCAAGAGAAACAAGAATATACGGATGAAGCTGCATCAAATTCGTTAAGCAGATATATCGTGACATTGTTGAGCAAAATGAGATGGTAAAGAGATAACTATATTCTGAGTAACAACCAGTGACTTTGTGACAACTGCGGATGGACAGATTGATTCTCATTTTCCTCCTCTCATTGTAATTACACCTCCCCTTGATTTGACTACTACTCAATTACAAGCACACATTTCAAATATCTATAAAACCTCCACCACTCATTCTATGTCATTATAAAATTCTTACTATAATTTCCTTCCCATAGTGAGAATCAAACACCGTTTTAGTGATGGCATTAGAGGAAGATGTCAGCCTAAAATCATGTGAGACAAAATAATTAAAAAGGATTTTGAGGCTTGTAGTTTACTTTGCAAATGGCACCTTGTAACACATGGTGGACGATGAACCATGCAGGTTTACCCTATAAAAAAACAAGTTGATTTACTTCATGCTTACATTGTTTTGTATATCTCTTAGGTCAAATGCATATCCAGTGTGTTCTCAATGTCCTTCCTAAATAACACTCAAATTCCAGAAAATTTTCCACCACAAAGAGAAGAAACACCTAATTCTATCCAGGGTTTAGCATTTTCGAAACTTATTCATAGACATATGTAACTTCAGATAGTTAATTTCAGGACCTTGAGTAAATCTATCCCGTAGTACTTTCTATAAGAAACATTTCATGCTTCCAGATATGGCATCATACGTAAATAAATACAAACAAGTAAAGAAGAGACCTTGATTGCAGCTTGAACCATCGGTTGCTTTAATCTAAAGGGTAACTTCTCCGAGAAATCAATAGCAATGATATCCACCTGAAAATTCAGTACCAAATGCAAACATCTCAGCACAGAAAACCAATATACATTGTCAAAATCACAAGTAAAACGAGTCCAATTCATTCAGGAAAAGGAAAAACATACCTCAGAGGTTTTACAGGTCTGATCAAAAGCATTCTGATTTAGAGGTCTAGCAGCAAGGATATCGTAACTCTTAAGAATCCCATTGCTGGACTTGAAGACTGGTGCAGCACTATCCAAAATCAAAGTAAGGCGAGTGTATTGGCGGAAGGGAGTAGAACCAGTGACGTTTAGAAGTTCATGGTGAAACTTAACGGCGGCAGCAAAGTAAGAGGACGAAGGCGCAAGTTTTAACAGGGAGGAAAGAGGAAAGACAGGGATTGCGCATCGGTCGTATTCTGACAAGACGCCTTTTAGGGTACGGTTGTAGGCAACTCCAGTGTACCCGAGTTCCATAGCTTTAAAGACCATTTTCAAGCGGCGGGATTTCAAGAAGGACTTGTCGATGACATGGCGGTCGGACTCATGGTAGGGAATATTCAGGTCGAAGAACCCCATTATTAGGATATATAGATGGAGTCGGTATTGCCAATGACGGAGCCAGCACACGAGAGTGAGGTAAGCTGGATCAAAAACTCAAAAAAAGTTATATAAGCTCTAATTTTTCAAAATATTAAACAAACTCAATTACTCAAATGCATTACAAAGTTTGCAACCACTCATAATCTAGGATATTAGGCTAAAAAGGTATTTGATAATGGAAGAGTATCTTGGCGGTTATTTGATTCCTCATTTTGTGTATTTCTTACTGGCCTGAAGAAAGAATGCAATGTAGTTTTGCCTTTCTTGCCAGGAGGTTGTTGTATAACCATAATTTCTTCTATACAATCAAAGTATTTACTAAAATTCATTAGAAAATTTATTTTGCCTCACATAGTTCACTTACTAACCATGAAAAAAAATAACATCGACAACCAACCAACAAGTCAGGAAGCCAAGTAATCAACCATATACAAACAAATCTCCATCAATCATCAAAGCATAAATTGCCACTATATTCAATGACTAATTATCAATTCAAAATCAATTCTAAATTACTATAAATATATTTTATTCCTAATTCCCCTTTGCAAAATTATGATTTCCTTCAACCATTAGTCCATTACTTATGATTTTCTTCTTATTTCTTAATTCCTTTTGCAAAGTCCGTTCTAATCTAGTCCTAATTCAAGAATTCAACCATTAGTCATTACTTAAATTATGATTTTCTTCAACCAACAGAAAGAAATCATTTATATGTTCTTAAAGACTTAAACTCTCTACATGACTATATATGAAATTCAACCATATAAATATGAAATTCAACCATTCTAATGTCCTAATCACCTATGTATATCTAATATATAAAAGTAAACTCTCTATAAATATAAAGGTTAGAGATATTTGGCTATTCGCTAAGATTTGGCAAAATCAATTTAGGAATTAGGACTAGAATAAATTACCTATTGAAGCTAAAAACTAGAGGAGGAAGAAGCCCTTTGCCTTGCTTTCCGGAGAATGGAACGTTTGCTGTCGTTGGCCGCTGCTGGGAATCGGAATGAGGCCGGCTGCCGGGTCTGTCGAAGTTAGCGGACAAGCGCAGAGCGTGTGCTATCTCCGCGATTCTGCACGACTGCTTCACAGCTTCAGTCACTTTCGCGCCTTTTAGGTTGTTGGGCTGGGCCATTTTATTTTTTATTTTTTTTCTTAAGATTGTGCCCATTTTCGTGCCCGAGCCCAATTCGAAGATAACCGGGCCGAGCATTAAATTATTCTTTTATTGGGAAAATTAGACTGTACCCTGTATTTTACTTTCTATCTCCGTAAATCAAGTCAATATTTTAATAAACCAAAAATCAGGTATTTGTAAATTTTTTTAATTAATTATAAAACACATATATCCTTATATATATATATAATAAATAATTTACATCTATATATATTTACGAACACCCAACAACCACGTCTAATCTAATTTAGATTATGGTTTATCACTAATATATTTTGTTTCTAAATTGAATTTTCAAATTTCAAAATCTAATCACAAGATTTAGTATGAACTTATCGAGGATTTAGTTTATTAAACATACATATGTACTCCATCTCCAACACGGCAACACCATTGGTATTTGTGTAGAAGCCGTTTAGTTGGTTTACGAGTTCCAACAAGTTTTATTGCAAGCACGTCATTTACTTTTAAGATGGACAATGGAAAAGACAATGTACGTGGGGACAAGTTATGAATTGTAAAAGGAAAAGTGATAAAATCGAATTTTGCATTTTGTTTTCTATATTTTAATTATATATGTTTTCACATAATAAATTTTCTATATGTAATAGGATTGAAACTATATTATCCCATAAAATAAATGGTTTTCAGGGAAGATCACAGTACCCGCTATATGGAAACGTGCTGACTACATTATGTGCAAAGCTATCCAATAATCAGAGATCACTATTTGAAGGTTCATGCTTTGCGTTCTACTCAACAAGTAATGAAATATGTTTTCAAATGGATTTGATTCATAGTGTGCTTTTGAGAGAGGTTCAACAGCCGAACAATAAGGAGATGTGGTTCCAAATTGGAGGAAAATTCATAAGATTTTCTATTATTGAGTTTGCATTGGTTACTAGCTTGCAATGTGTTGGCAGCGAAGACCTGTCCAAGTTCAAAGGTGTTCCTTCAAAGCTTAAAGAAAAATACTTCACACCTCAAGTCAATAAAGCGTAAGGATGTCACAACCCTATATCAAAGACTACAGAAACTACACGATGAATATGCAATTAGTTTGTCTATGTTGTATCTTGCGACCACCTACATATACACAGTTGGTTATGATGTTATCGTGAAAGAATCGCTTCTAGCATTGGTTGTGCCGTAACAGTTTGTCTACATTTTTTTGGTGGACGTTATTGTCACAGTTTGACAAAAGTATGAAACTTGAATTCTATTGTGTATTGGAAAGAACATTTGTCAATCAATATATACATACATATATATATATATGTATTGTCAATCAATATATATGCATGGTGAAACATATATTTATCGTTTATTGTCCAATGGTTCCAAATTTTATTTTGGTGAACCAGAACATTGATGTCATTGTTAGTCTTTGATTGGCACCTTGATTTTAAAAACGTCTATTTTGTTTGAAATCCGTTTCAAATTTTATGGTCAGGATTGATTTTTGCACTTATTTACTCATGTTTCTAATCATAAAGCGATACAATATAGTGTATTAATTAATGAAATGAATTCATATAAATTTCAACCTTCCCCAGTATCTTCCCTGCATGGTATTGTCATTCGTGCCTAATTCTGTAGCTTTTCACTCAAATGCTCACAACTTTTGATAAGAAACTCGAAGTTGAGAAACGTAAAAATATTCGTACTCAAAGTTGAGAAATATTCACTCAAATCCTAGCGCGATATTGTCATCCGTGCCTAATTCTGACGATTTTAACTCAAATGCTCATAACTTTTGATAAGAAACTCAAAGTTGAGAAACGTAAAAATATTCGTACTCTAGACCATATAAGCTTTCCTATCATATATTGTATGTCTATATATTTTCCCGAAAGTACGTCTTGCAAACGGAAAGTTTTCTTTAAAAAAAAAAAATTAATTGACGCTAAACATTTTTCGTTCCTTCTTATCTAATTTCTAAATATTAAACTTCATATTACGTTTTTCACCTAAGCCTACATAGCATAACATAAATAATCTTCATTAATCAAATCAACAGTTACGTAAGTTGTATTATAATATTTATATATAATTAAGAGACTTAAATCTCTAGTATCATACTTTTCTGGTTGCACAAGTGAAGGTAATTTCCTAATTTGACATATTCCTTGAAGGGTTACTTGGTATTTTGGCTGCGTAAGTGAGGTTAATTTTGTAATTTGAGAAAGTATGAAGAAGTTAATTGGGAAAGGAATGTCGGGTTTTTTCTTTTCACGTTTAGACGCCCGATTACTTCTTCTTCTTCTTCTCCAATTTATTCTTCATATTTCCTTGCTTATTCAGACTTGAATTGTTCTTATCATTTCCTTGCTGCAAATTGGAAAGTGCTTGATTTATGGGATCTCTATCAATTATCTTTTCATCGACTTAGTCGTCTATACACGTTAGGGTTCTTTAGAATTAAAAAAAGTGTGTTGAATCTTTGGTAAACTTTGAAGTTATCCTTAATTATTATTGTTAATGTGCAATGGATTTGGGATTAACGATTAAATTTAGTTTAAATAAAATACCATTCCAAGTTAGTCTAAAATCTATATATATTATATATATATATATAAATTAATTTAATTAAGTGGCTGGTATATTTTTTTCCACTAAAATGGGTTCTGTAAAATTTCTGGTGATATCATCATTACATCACTAGCTAGTTGTTTATTATTTCTTTCCTCAGTCATGGGCATTATGGTTATTGTATAGTAAATCCTTAATTCTTTCTTTATTTATCCTTAATTCCTTTTTCATTTCTACGCGTTTTCCTGTTTTCATCCTCTTTTTTTTTTATGTCCATATCTATTTTTGGTGCGTAAATCTTTGGTAGAATCTCTACTTCATTCAGTCAACTAAGGATTTCTTTGTGTTTTCTATTATTTGTTTCTACCCGTTTTTGAGTTTTGACCATTTATTCGAACAAAAAGTATCTGTAATCATCGGTCATCAGTTCATTCATTCAGTAATCGTTTCGGATTGGTAAATTCCTATGTTTTTTAAAGTGATTTTTCAAAATTCGTATATTAGTCAAGGAGCATCATAAATATTATTTTTAATGGTTTTATAACACAATATGTTATATTTTGTTATTTTTAATTTTATTGACATTTTATAATTTTGGCAATACTTTATTTGTTTGGCAACTATTTGTTACATGGTTGTAACAATTAAATATGGTTTTGATCAGATGATGTTGATATTTATGTGATAAGAGATAAAGCTAACAAATGAAATGTCAAATATTGTGCTCAATGGAATTTTTCAAATTTGTAATAATCTCAATTGAAAAAATACTTTTACTATTTTTTGTGATTGCACTTTATGTATTCATTTTGAGATTATCTTTTTTCAATGTATTTTAATAAATTTTACTTTATTAACAGAATATATGTCCGTGCAACATACTAAGTGGAAAAAAATTATTCTAAATATGATGTGGTCGTTGCGAGTCCCAAGTATGTGATTGTGTTTTTGGAAATTTTTTATATTCATTCATCTACGTATAAATCTTTTAAAGAATAATAATAATAATAAATTTCGTGATTTTTCAATGACAATATTTTGATTATTTATTTAAAGGTTATTATATTTCATAATGAATTGATTACATATTTCGATTTTCTTATACTTATGTTCATTTGGTTTCCCCCTGCAACGCACGGGTACTAAACTAGTAATAATATAGGTGTAGATTATGATGCATAAAGTTACGGCTATTGAGTTTCACATATTGATCGGAAAATATAGTATGTGCATGTGCATAAGTTATATATCTTAATCAATTCATGTATATTGATAAACTATCATCTACTATTCCAGTTTGTTGTCATAAGGCCTTAGCTAAGATTTTTGAACATTTGTGGTTAATATATCATACACGAACTAACAATCAAAGAAGATAGATAGCAGGAGTACATTGGAACATCCAAAATAAATCTGGAATAAAATGTAAAGTACTAATTATTGGAAATATAACAAGTAATTAAAGCAGGGAAAATAATTTCAGTTCCACCAAGGCCTCATTCAAGATAAGTTATTTGGCAATGGATTCCGACACCCTCTTTGATTATGGCCATACATGGCACAACGTGCACATCGGACCATATTTGGTCCCTCTACAAATGAACGGTATCGACCCTTTCTAGGCCTTCCAAGCTTCTTCGTTATATTAGGTGGCTTCACAACCATTTCTGGTATATGGGTAGGGATACATCAGTCACTTTCACTTGGAATTGGATAAACTATTCCTCTATAGATCTCCTGGTAATATAAAAACTCACGTCAGTGTCGCTTGCAATTATAACCGGGGGTAATGCATCTATCACTTGATATAACAATCTTTGAACCCGATATTGGCAATTTAATTGACGACTCAATAGCAGCCAGCAAACATTGAAAATCACAGTTGCGGGGGAGGAGCATGCCAGCAATGTTTCCGTTTTTATACGTTCCGTTTTCACCACTATGGAGCACGAACACTCTAATATCAGACATACCTAATGAAACAATTGATCAATTCAAATCAATATTAAAGTAATATAATCTCAACCATGAATTGAAGAGTAGTTACGCGTATGTATAGATATGCAAATTAGGAAAAACTTACCGTTTAAAGTCGAACCTGAACCTGAAATGGGTCTTTTTTACCACCAAACAAAGTATTAAAGGAAAAGCACACTAGAACAACTAATCTGTGCGGTTAAATGCGGTTTCAGAGGCGTGTGTACATGTGCGGTATGTGTGTCTATGTCGATTATATATATATATATATATATATATATTAACACACATATACTGGGGTTCGTTGGATTGATGTATGCTTAGGAGATTTTATTTAAATTCAAATTTTATAGAAATCTAATCCTAGTTATTATCTCATATATATATATATATATATAAAATATACATCCACAAGTGTGATGTATATTGTATTTAGGATATATGTTATTTAAATTCAAATTTTACAGAAATCTAATCAGAAACACTATCCTCAATTTCTTGCAACTGAATCATAATTTAAGGATAATCTTTATAGATATTCTTAATTTTGGATAAAGAACCATTTTTTTATTATTTACAAAATGTTAGAAATACATATTTAGTATATTTTTCAAAAACCTGATTTTTGGTTATGGTTACTTAATAAACCTGGTTTGAGAAAATATAATAATATGGCATGATTTATCAATAACACCTGATTGATTGTTTGCAGTCGTCGAACTCCCATTTTTTATTTGTCAAGGCAACTTGGGCCGAGACTGGGGTGGGCTTAGGCCCAGAATGCCTCCAGGTCTCCTCCATTGGGAACTGCAGTGCCTGGCCCGGAGTTGGCGCCACAAGCGGAGGCCCGACGGAAGAGAGGTGGCGAAGAAGTTTGTTTACGGTTAGGAGGGAGCTCTCTAGGGCTCTTAGGAAAGGTTACTGGGCAAAATAGAAGCTGAAGTCCCACAAGTTTCTATCAGGTCTACTAGCGAACATTGAATATATATCAACTATTCTACTTTTATAATTTAGTGGAAATGAGTCTGACGTCCAACGGTATAATATTCTCAAACGTAGACACTTATGTGACGTGTCATATGTTTATAATTTGATATGTCATAAATGACGTGTTGTATTAAATGACACGCATTTGACATGTCATAATGCCACCAAAATTTAATATTCGACTTTTTCTTTTCTACAAAAATAACATTTTATTGAATTTTTGTTGCCTTACAAAAACTATATTCCACCAATCGAAGGCATTTGTGTATGCGACACATTCCCCTCCACTAGTTTCATAGACTCACATATGAGGTCATGTAAATTAGTTGAAGAGAATGTGTTATATATACTGAATGTCTCCATAACAGTAACACCAAATGTCTCTGGATCATGACTCAATATCAATAGCATCGTTCTTCTCTTCTTTTTGAAACTATCACAAGGACACTGTAAAAGATGGGAATTAAACTCTAGTTAAAGGTAAAGATTCACTTAAATGTCATTAGACTACATTAAGTCTTGACATAATATTTAAATAGTCAAATACCAAACACTACACGCTTAGTTTGTGAAATAAAATCTAATAATTACGAAATATCTTCCACAACACAATTGACATTCAACATTGACATCAACATTAGAGAAGAATAATAACAACAATAACAACCCATACCAAACATGGCATTTGACTCGAAGAAATCTGTCCGGCATATACATAATATAATGAACCAATAGTTCCATTGACTTTTACCAAAGTCAGTTCCATCTTATATATCTTTATTTCTCAAACGAATTCTAGCAAAGATGCAATTAAGAATGAATAACATCTCTTTCAAAAAAAGAATGGGTAACATAATAAGACTGATTTCTCAAGTAAAAACTTGGGTGGAAACATAAAATTTATAAGAACGCATGATTCCATTAGGCTCAAGTGCAATGAATCTTGCCCTTATTTACAGGGCAATTTTAGGGTAAAACAATACTAGTTAAAAGTTCTAATAAATTCTACATTTGAGAGTATCACAAATGACTAACCAACCTTATATAATGTCAAAGCCCGTGCCCTTTAATCTAAATGACCGGGTACCATCAACTCCATCTCCTCCAAGCTCCATAAACGATAGTTCATAGCATTTCATTCAGCCTTTTGCTTCGTCGATCTAGCATCTGATGTTCGAGTGCCACTTGTACATCGTCCAATAAATTTGAGAACCTCGTCAATTAATATGACTGGGAAAGCAACAGCCACCACCAACAACCATTCGTTTAGGCTTAGCGGTACGATCCCAAAAATTTGAGCGAGCAAGGGCACATATAGGATCAAGAAGTGCAACCCAAATGAGACTGACATAGCCAAAAGAAGCCACGGATTGACCCAGGGAGGCATTACAGAGGCTACCATCCTCAGAGAGGGCATTGAGAGAATTAAACATCTCGATGGCAACCAATACAGAGAGAGAAAGTGTCATAGCCTTGATTTTGCCAGTCTGGAAGTAGTCACACGGATTCGAATCAAAAGTAAACACTTGTGTGCCGGCTGTGAAGGGAGAGACCGTGAAATTCTCCCAGGCGGGGCATTGACCCCAGTTGGCAAGTTGGGAGTAAGTTACAAGGCTGTGACCATCTCCACTTAGGTCAATACCAAAGAATGAGGAATGAGTATACCAAATGATGAATATACCGACCGTAGCTATGCCTACATAGGATCCAATCACCTGCGTCAATGTTTACAAACATTACCTTTACATATTCGGACCACGAAAAACATGTCAATGTAAACGAATAAGGAAAAAAAGAGCACTCCACCTACCAGATACCGGAATAAAATCCAAGCACTAATTAATGAATCGTCACTTCTTCTCGGTGGTTTCTTCATTATGTCCTTGTCTGGTGGATTGAATCCCAAAGCAGTAGCAGGAGGTCCATCGGTCACTAGGTTAACCCACAAAAGCTGGACTGGGATCAGACCCTCGGGTATGCCTAAAGCAGCTGTAAGAAATATTGAGGCAACCTCACCAATGTTCGAGGAAATCATATACCTGCACAGCAAAGATAGAATTTAGTTCTAAGTACAAGCTCATCAGAAGAATAACATTTTATATAACCCCAATAAATATCGCCCCATAATGTGCTCAAAACTCCAATGACATCCGTTCACAATGACAGGAGAAATTAATGAAATTATTGAAGGAGACAACTGCATTATCATCCAAGCAAGAAACTTCCAATTAATCAGTCATATTCTAAGTTCCGTTTTCAAAAATAATTTCAGACTCTAATAAGAGAAAAGATTAAGGCCAAAAATATATTAACTGGCACTGGTTTTACAGTCAATCTTCTTCCCATCTTCGTATTGATAACTTGGATCTACAATCATAGTCCGGCATAGAAAAGGACTCAAGTCATCTACTTGAGATAATCATAAAATATTAAACCAATAGCTTATTACCATATGGAGAAGATGATTACAAATGAGGACACCAACCTGATGAATGCCTTCATATTATTGTAAATAGATCTTCCTTCACCAACAGCAGAAACAATAGTGCTGAAATTATCATCTGCTAGAACCATGTCAGAAGCTTCCTTTGCAACCTGGAAAGTGGAGCAGCCAACAATATGAAGAATGTCGTTGAGATAAATTGCTCCATATCCGTGCAGTTCAAGAAATGCATATTAGAAATGGCTTGCGTGAATACTGTTAAATGATACTAAGAATGCAAAAGAAGCACCATTATACAGGTTAGCATGACCAAACGCACGATTTTGTTAATAAATAAGTTAATGGGAATCCAAGGTCGTTAAAATTTTGAATTAACATCCAACAAAATTACCTCAGTTCCAGCAATTCCCATTGCCACCCCAATATCAGCCAATTTCAAGGCAGGTGCATCATTCACCCCATCCCCAGTCATTGCTACCACTTCACCCGATTCCTTAAGTAACCTCACTATCTCTTGTTTATGCCTCGGTTCAGCCCTCGAGAAGAGAAGCCCTCCACTTTGTTTTAAATGTACACCTTTATCATGAGCAGAAAGCTCCATAAACCCTTTTCCTGTCAAGCTTCTTAAACTGATGTCATCGTGGCGCCCAAAAACACCAATTTCACGACAAATAGCTTCAGCGGTATTTTTATTATCACCAGTAATTACCATAACGCGAATGCCAGCTGTTCTACAGTCATCAATGGCTTGGGGAACCTCTTTGCGAGGAGGATCCTTTAAAAACATAAACAAAGTCAGAAATCTGTTCACAGTTTACATGAAACTAGAGGAAGTACATTATAAAAAGGTTTAGAAGATGTCCAGAGCAGCTTATAGATTACAATTTGGGATGGTGAATCGTCCTTTTTGTTATTTTTATCCACACGTCAGTGAACCCACAACTTTCATCCACAATTTCATAACCTCCCGCTTAAATTATAGTTTAAGCTATACCAAACACACTCTCAGTAACTAATCTGCTAACTCACCCTTAAACCAGCTAAGCCAACAAAGATTAATTTGCTCTCGATGGAAGGATATCTAGCAGGATTGAGTAACAGCTGATGAGCCGGATGGTCTTCATTTCCATCATACGTGGCAAATTCTGGGAGATCCTCCTTGTATGCAAAACCTAAAACTCGTAATGCACTTGTTGACATTTCTTCAAGGCTTCCCAAGATGGCTGCCTTTGAACTTTGATCAAGTTGTACGATAGAGCCATCCAGCAATTGCACAAAAGAGCTTCTTTCCAGAAGGTTCTCTACTGCACCCTACCTCAACGTAACAAAATTTGCAAGTTGTCAGCACGTTTCACAACAATAATAACAATGATATTTAACAAGAAGAATACTCCATCATCACATTTATATAGGTCTTTCCTTTTTATAATCTCCCAGTTATATAATCATGGTTCTATATCAAAATGAATTGGTTTTATTCTGTGCTAACATATCCTTACTTTGCCTAACCATAAATTTAAACAGTACTCATTAAATAAGGGTAAACTTTGAAAACTATTTGCAAAAATTGCATTTCAGTTAACTTTCTTAATCATTGTGAAGAAACAAACATGTAGCATGACAGAGAGAGTAGTAATTATAGTAGCAGTCACAACCCAAAAAAAAAAAAATTTAATAAATAAAATAAAAGCATAGACGATGTTGAGCGCAACAGATGAACCATTACCATGCAAGTATAAGATGCTCTTTGTTTTAAAGAGCCAATCCGTAAAATGAGCTCCAACATGTGCACTATTTTGAAAAGTCAAATTAGAGAGCCAAATCCAGTCTCTGCAATTTAATATTCCCATATTTTACTTTTCAAATTTCATAACGTAGAGGCATTGATAAGCCATTGACATATATGTTCTTTACAATCAGACTCTCTTGGAGATGCTCTTAGAGATAGCAAAATTTGTTTGATCCCCGAACGGGTCATAATTATGAACTATAAATAAAAGAACCCCAGAACATCACATGGAAGTTCACAAATAAATATTATTTACCCCAGAAATGCATTCAGATGGCTACATCTAGAGAAAAATTGAGAAATTCTCGACAAACCTTCACAAGTAGGGACTTCTTTCCAGAGCTGGAACTCACAATCACCCCCATTGATTTCCTATCACGGTCAAACTCAAGAGTGGCAATACGCCGCTCAGTTTTATTCCATGTGTAGGAGCATCCTTGTACAAGTCCAAATAAAACAATTTGACATCACTATCAATAAATAAATATAAATGCTTCAGAAAAAAATATTTCCAATGAGGTAGAGTAACACTTACTTAAAACACCTTCATAACTAGACGAGATACCAGCATCTAATCCATTTGGAAGTCCCATTTTCTCGACCAAAACCTACAGCATAAGCAACCATATCAAGAATCCATGTTTCAATCAAATAGTTGTGTCCCCAACTACCCTACATCAATAATAAGCATTGCTATGGACGCATAAAAACACTGCAGAGTTCTACGATCTGCAAGCACATCATACAAGCAAAAGCTAAATACTTGCAGCCGGTGTTTTTAAAGTCTAAAATCATGAACGATGTGTTGTTCATTTGCAGGGGCTCAATGCATAATTTCAATGTAAACAAATAAAGTAATTCAAATCAATACAATAATGCATAATCATATTATCATACAACAAGAAAAGTTACATGCCTATAGAATTGATTAATTAAACAAGAACCATTATCAAGTAATAAATTGACAAGGTAGTAACAGCAGGAGACCATTAATCCATAGCTGGAAAACTTTACAACAATTGAAATCAATAATCAACTATTTAAAACCGTGTTTAATTCTAATTATAATTTCAAATTGTTATCAGGAAATTATAATGATGTAGAATGAGTAATGGAAATTCAGTGGGTATTTGAAATGTATGGTTATGATTGAGTAGTTTTCAAATAAGTGGTTAGGTGAAATTATAATGAGAATTAAAAACCCTTTTAAGAATCTTTCGTCCTTCCACTGAGAGAGAGAGAGAGAGAGAGAGAGAGAGAGAGGAACAGCTACAGAAAATTGGAAACAAAAATAATGGAATACATGCAAAAAAAAAAATGCGAAACGCACTGAACCATGGTGCTACAAAGTGAAACTTTCACTTGAGAGGGGTCATCAGTAGTGGGAGGATATGTGCACCTTCTTCAAGGCCTAGAGCTCCTTGTGATCTACAATTCTTATAATGGTTTGTGTGTGAAAACAACCCCACCTCCCCCCCCCCAAAAAAAAAAGGGAGAAGATTACAGGTTGTTGTGAAAAGAACAGCAAAAAAGGTCCAGTGCAAGTGAAAGAAAAAAGGGTAAGGTCAAAGAACGGACACCTCAGTCACCAAACGTGTGCGCCTGAACAACTCAAAGGAGAATTAGAAAAGAGACGTGCCCAAGGATTAAACTTTGAGAGCTTAGGTGTAGACAAATGACAGTAAAGTGTAAGCAATACCAAACCGCGCATTTGTTAGGCGTAGAAAAAAGAAGGCTTCAGCAACACATTAGATAGTCACAGTATCACGTTTATTTGTGATTAAAATCAGCATGTCTTCTTTTTACTATAGACATGCAGAAATCAATATGATTCAGCAACAAAACAGAATGGACATGGTTATCATCAATACCTTCAAAGCCGCCTCAGTTGGCATACCATTGGCAACATAGTGATGCCCAGATTTATCGTGCACAGATTTTTCCACGTCAGCATCATTGCAGACAGCAGCAACCTTCGCAATCATTTGAAGGTTGGAATCTAACTGACCTGCTGGCCAGTTCTGTATTTTTCCATCAAATGGATCGTAATTGATCCCTTGCACATCATACGATCGAAGGGTATTTACCTTAGAACCCATGGCAACAAGCTTAGTGACTGCCATTTGGTTAGTAGTCAAAGTACCTGTCTTATCAGAACAGATCACAGTTGTGCAACCAAGAGTCTCAACACTGGGCAACTTCCTCACAAGTGCATTCTTGGCTGCCATCTTCCGCGTACCAAGTGCCAAGCAAGTTGTGATAACAGCAGGTAAACCTTCAGGAATAGCTGCAACTGCCAATGCCACAGCTATCTCAAAGTAATATGTGCACTTCTCAAATGAGAACTTAAAATTCCTTGGCCAACCATCGACAAACTCCCAAGAAAGGAAGTATTTCACATTAATCAACCAAACGAGAGCGCAGATCACTCCTATTATAGCAGTCAAGACCTCTCCAAACTCATTTAACTTCTTCTTGAGAGGCGTATCATCCTCTTCCTGTGATGCCTCGTGAATCTGTGAATGCACTTTCCCAATCTCTGTATTCATGCCAATCTCAATTACCATGCAAATACAATGTCCATTCACCACTGTTGTCCCAGCAAACACCATACACTTCTTACCTTGAATATCAACATCCTCGGTAACGGCCTTAGTGGTCTTGCTAACTGCCTCGCTCTCTCCAGTCAGGGACCCCTGTTCAACACGAAGGGTAGAGCTGATCAGACTCAAAACCCTCATATCTGCTGGAACCTTGTCGCCAACTCTCAGCTCCACAATATCGCCAGGAACAAGCTCCTTCGCAGGCAAATTCGTAATCTTTTTACCATCACGAATAACAGTGGCATGCTCCGATTGTATTTCCTTTAATGCTTCCAGTGCTTTTTCTGCGTTACTCTCTTGCCAAACGCCAACAATTGCATTCACAATAAGAATCAAGAATATGACTAAAGGCTCCACAAAAGCCGTAATCTCCATCTCCCCACCTTCCTCTCCATCGTACCATGCCAAGACAAAGGAAATCACAGCAGCCACTAGTAATATTCTAACAAGAGTGTCATTAAACTGATCCAAAATCAATCTAAAAATTGATGGTCCTTCATGTTTCTCCAACTCATTAAACCCATATTTCTGTCTTTTCTTCTCCACTTCATCGCTTGACAATCCATGCTCTCTACTCACTTTATACTTCTCTTCACATTCTTTCACATCTTTCGCCCACGCAGCATAATAATCATTTTCGGACCCCTTCCGCACACCCAAATTTTCACTTTTCCCATAATCTTGCCCTCCTTTTCCCATCAAATTAACTCAATAATGAATATTCCTAGTCAACAAATTATCCAACCAATGACACCTGGAAAAACAAAATTCAAGACATAAATATCACGATCTAATCTTCCACCTTCCAGAACATAAAAACGGCATCAAAAATCAAAATCTTCAACATAAAGTCCAAAATTATCATAAAAACAAAAACACACAACAAAGAAAATACACAAATCCAGACGCAAACTAGTTCTACACAAATGGATTTTAGGGTTTAGAATGTACCAGATTTGAGGGGACGAGACAGTAATGGAGAAAATCGTTTGATAATATATTTTCTCTCTATAGAAACTGCTGTTGATGGGGAAGAGGTAGTGTTGGTGGAGAGATTGGGAACCGAAAAAGCAGAGATCTGTGCTCTTTGTTACACGACAAGTATAGTATAACAAAGAAAGGCGAGCGCTTCAATCGCTCCTCTATGTAACTTCTTCGTTCCTTCTCGCAGACCTTTTTTATTTATTTAAATAATAATAAATATACAATTTATTTTCTCATTTCGGGTCACGCCACCAATTTACCACTCGAATTAAAGTTCCACGCCAACCTCTTAAATGACAAGATCGCCCTCATCATTTCATTTTTTTAAAGGGGATTATTATTTTATTTTAGATTTTTATGTCAGTATTCTAACAGTCATCATCATTAAAGGGACGAAGGAGTAGCCAAATGCCTAATGGTTAAAAGGCTCAACCCTTTGATATTAAAAAAAAAAAAAATCACGAGTGAAAGAGTAGAATTGAAGTGAGGGACAAGGAAGAAGAGACTTGCGTGAGAGGGGAGGTGGAGACGAGCGAAAGCGATAAACACACGTTTATTTTTTATGTGAGTATGAGAAAAAGAAAAAAATCTTTCTCACGAATAGGTAAAAATAATTGACATCAAGTGTTTTAGTACTTCAAATTAATGACACCAGCAACATGACTATTATCAACAATTACATTTGTTAAATTTTTTGTCCGTTCACATAATATGAATTTGAAGTATTTGACTTTCATAATCATATATATCATATGAATACTTGTGTTAATTTTTTTGTATTTCTATATTATTATTGTTAGAATTATAGTGCAATGATTGTCCTCAATTCAACGCCAAAGCCTACTCCCCTCCTGATTTCCCTCCCCTTCTCATCTCCCATTGCATTTGTTAAAAAAAAAGGAAAATTAAGGTTCTTGGATTTTTTCCATCATGTTTTATCTATAATGATAATTTTTTAATAATTATTACATTTTGTAACTAATGATGGCTTACTTCTAAAATTATATTTAAACGAAATCCTAAATATTTTAGATAAGGAAACATCTTCAAATATAAATGTATAACTATATGTTTTTCTATGATTTTAAAGTATATACTAGCAAAATCATGAATAGACAAATAAAAAAATACAAAAAAAAAATGCTTAGGGGGTATAATATCATAAAGAATAAAGTTAAGGACTTCACATGTAGTTAGAAATAAAGTCAATTGTAACTTAATGTGTGAGGTTGAGGTCGACGCTTCCGTGAATAGACGTATTATGGGACAAACCAAGTATCATGGGACAAGTATGCTACGAAAGTTTAGATCAAAATAACTATTAAAAAATGGTTCCTAAAAAAAAACGTCAATAAAATTATTGACATATATCCGTCATTTAAAAAGTTTCCTTACATTAAGGGGGTATTTGATCATCTTCATTATTTCTCTTTATAATTTCACATACCACTGATTTGACTATTGATTTGATAATTATTCATCTATAACCACAAATTTCAAACTTATATTAAATTTACACCACTCATTTCACCTCTTTAGAATTTCTCTTTCTAATTCAACTTAGATAAATAGCTTCAAACAGACACTAAATTTGATTAATTTTAAAATTTCATACAATTTTAAATATTTTCAATTTATATATAATTAAGAGACTTAACTCTGGCACTATTTTCCCTCTTATTTTCTGATTGCATAAAGTTTTTGCGTATTACTTCACGAGTTAATTGGTAAAGATACGGTTTTATTCGGATAGTTTGGGTATTCTGCGTACTTTGAGCGTTAACAGTGTGATTTTATTTAGGGTTTTCCCAATTGAGTTTTCACCGTCTCAGCAAATCTCCTTAAACCCACAAATCGCGCATCCTAATTTGATCGGACTTCATTCGCAAAGCTTCCTTGCAGCACCGTGATTTCTCGGGTTGTGATTGATGATGATTGCTTGCCGAATTGGAGTCAGATTTCCGCAGGTAAGTTGATCTACATATGGGAGCCAAAAATATGGGAACCAAATCAGGAAAGAAAAATCAAAAAGTGCGGCTAATTTGCTTTCTGTCATCTCTCTATCTATTGCTCTCTCTTCTACCAGAAAATTGGGAGCAAAATTGAGACACGTCAAACACTACTAGAAAAAGGTGTAATCCTGCTTTGTAGAATTTGAGTGGAATTTGGTGCTTTGGATTTCTGTGAGTCTGTGCAGTTGCAGATCACAGGAAAATGACTGGGCGGATATCCAATCCATTATTCGTGAAACTACAGATGACTACCACCGGCATTCCCTGCCTTCGGAATGCCATCCTCCACCATCACCACATTTGTCTTTGTTTCCTTCTTTATTCCTTTCTCAAGCTGCACCAACATTTTTCAAAGGAAAAAAGAACAAAAAGCAATATAAAGATTTGTGATCTATTTATTTTGCTTAGTCGATTTATTTTCCCCATTTCTTTTTGTTTAATTTTTGGGAGATTTCAATGTTGAGGATGCTTGGTACAATTAGTTCAGTTTTGGTTATTGCCTTGAGTTCTTACTTTCTGTGGCTTATATGATTTATTTAAGTTTTCCTATTTTGAATTCGTTAATATTTTTCCATTAGATCACCAATTATAGTGGGTATATGGTCGTCTTCTTTGGTAATTTTGTGCGTCAAAAATATCTTGGAATGTGCTGATGGAAGTTGGCCTTTCAACAGCAACTTTGGTTACTATCGATCCTAACAGAATCATTGCATATATGAAATTTAGAGTTGTAAATGTCTACAGATGAGAATATCCAAGTTCCACCCTTAGAAAAGGACTACACTTTTTATTTTATTTAATAATTTTATTGAGTACTTTTTATTTTATAGATTACAGTTTCCCTCACAATAAATAAACAAAATTACAGATGGGTCTAAATATTGATCTTTTGTCATTTGGTTCAATGCATACTTGCAAGTTTAGTTTCAGGAATTTTTGAGAGAGGAGTTTGAGATCCAGCAAGTTCGTTGTTTTGGTCTTTGGTTTTAAATTCTTAGAAGTCTTTGGACGTAACTTCAAATTATCAAACAAGATTTTAATTATTTTATAGATAAGGTAAACATTTTAGTATTTAAGAATAATAATAATTATTCTTCTAGATCATGTATACGACAATTTAGAGTCTAATTAAATTATCCTTCATATCCACATACTACGCAACCTGGTAGGTTATATTAATTCTCATTAAACAAATCACTGGGTTGCCTTTTAATATGTTTTGGAATGCTTTTGATAAATTTTATTCGTTAAGTGATCTTTTATGTTAATGGGCATCATCAGCTAATTTTCTTTGCTCTTCAAAAAATTTATCACATAATGGGGATTATTTGAATGGAAATCTATAGAGAAATTTGATGAACATAGCAATAAGTTGTGTATGTTGGAGAATAAATGGAAGATTGGTGCAACATTTAGTGGCTTAATGTAGCGTGCTTGATCTTGAGGAGGTACCTTTCTGAATTATGAATTATAACTTTGATTTATTTACTTATTTGATTGAACAATAATATTGAGATTTCATATATGTTATGCGCCTAGCAACCAAGTTGAAAGGATGAGATGTTATATGGTATGGCTGAGAAATATAATGACAGTTGACCCTTGGACACAAGCATTTTTCAAGAACTCCTAGAATGTAATTAATCTGCTATGCATCTACCAGTTTTTATATCAATCACTATATCAAGACCCTATTGAATCTTGAAGTCGCGAAGTGTTACTACACAGAATACTAAATGAATTGAAGGATGTTGCAATACAAATACTAATTACAAAAGATAAAAATGTTTTGCTTGATCTGCTTTGGTGTTTTTTCGAGCTTGAAGTGTATTGTTCCAGGAAAAACTTGGGGGAAAGCAGAAAATGATTTGTTACTTCTAGGAGTAGCTTGAAAAGTGTTTAACAGTCTATGTTTTTTTTTCTTTTCTTTTTTCCCCAGGAAGGTCATGCATTCTGAATTTGTGATGGAAGCTGCTGCAGTCTTCACGTTAATAATTGAAGTAATCCAGTGAAAGCTGAGAAGCATATGCAAAATTGGCGAGAAGAGTTTTAAGCCATCGACACCGTCAAAATTGAATTGTTGATTGATTTTCATTTTCTATACTATGTTCTTTGAGGAGGTTTTTATGTTGCATATGAAGTGCATTATCAGTTAGGCAAAGGGAGCTTATAAAGGTAAGGCAAAAGAGCATTTGACGGTCGTGTTATTTTATTCATATTCCTTTTTTTTTTTTTTTGAAAAATTTTATTCATATTTCAGTTAGTATACTAGGATAATTCTTTGTAAAAAATTGTGGGTTATATAAATTGGGACTTCCATAATTCGTATATTATCTCATATATGAGTGAATCAATTTCTTGTGGTGCATATACATTACTTTCTATATCTTTAAATCTTATTAGTTTTTTGTAATTATCATATTATTATTTAATTCATTTCTTTATGTGCTATGTGGAGCTGGCATGCCAAAGGGTGCTTCGAATCACACAAGTTTATTTTTTCTATATATCCATATATTTGCTTGTGTGTTATTTATAAATGTGTTGCTGTTGATTTTTATTTTATTTTTTGATCTCTTTAGATTTCTATCCATCTGCTAAACCCGTGCAACGCATGGGTGCGAGACTAGTTTAAAATTACGTGGATTCTATATAAATGTAGTATACTTAATTTACAATTCCATACATTTTATGAAAATCCCGTGTCTTCAATCACTTATAGATTTTGATGGATTTCATTAATGGAGTTCTATGGACTTCTATAGATTCCAAACTTAAAAATACTCTCATAAATTTCTTAACAAAATCCAACTTCTCTTCACAACAAAATTCATGAAATTTCTTAAAACCTAAGCAATGAAAGAAAATTTATAACTATAACTTTTTTTTACAAAATAGGTCAAATTCATAATCTTACCTTATGTATTGTACAATTAGGGAAAAATAATTTAAAGGTAAGACGGTGAATCATTACCTACAAATAGTGGAACTCTTCCTCTTATCACTGTAATAAATTTTTAAACAATTATATCAGTTTCAACTTGCACAAAATAAATGGTTAATTATTTCATAATTTTTATTAGTGAAAAAAATCTAAATTGATTAAAAACTTGCGAATTTTTTCTTGGTCACTCAATTGATACATATATATATATATACATATAATGATAGTTGTCTAGTACAATTGAAGTAATTTTCAGACACAATTTACTAATTTTTCCCTCTTAAAGTTCTATCTAGCACCATTATTTATAATTTCATGCCACACTATTGGGCTTTGGGCCAATTTATGTAACACTATTTTGCAACAACATGCGCATGGCTCTTCTGATTGTCATATATATATATATATATATATAGACACAAACACACATATGAAATAAGAGAATGGTGACTTTTTCCACTATTTTTTTGGCTCTATAAGGTTTTTAGCTCTATAAGATTTTTAGTGATATCATTTAATTCTTTTTTTTAATTTTTATTTTTATCTTTTTTTCTTGATATTGTTATACTAATTTTTTAAATAATATTCACTTCTTCCTTTATTAACTCATATCTGATTCTCTTCCGATCTTTTTTTAGCCAAATATTTTGAATTAGGGATCTGTCACTTATAAAATTAAACACGAAATTAATTAAGAGTTTTATTTCAAAAAAGCACATAGTAATTTTTATGATTCGAAAACTCAAGTATAGCACGTCTCTAAACTAATAAATTTCCAAAAATCTGTAACATTAATTGTAAATTTCAATTTTTAATAATTTTTAAGAAATTTTTTTATGATTATTGTAGTACAATAATCAACTGATTTTTTAAAAATTATAGTACTCTAATTTGTCGATTCTATAATCAAATTGAAACTTTTTGATAATTTAAGTCTTACCATTTTTGAAGTTAGATTATTTATTTAAGAGATGGACCGAATATTGATACAGTTGCACTGTAATAGTTGTTCAACAATGTTTGTTAAATATTTTATTTTTACTGAATCACCTCAATTAATTTTTATTTATATATGTATAACTAACTGGTATTGTAATTCAAACAAGTGTTATAACAGTTATGTTTCTCATATTCTAGACAGGAAATCTTGGATTGAAACACACTCGTCCCTTCCCTATACCCACTGTATAAAAAAAAGAAGAATTAACTAGTACAAAAAGAGTTACTGATAAATAAATTCAAATATAATAGAATAGTTATAAAAACGTATGTTTAATAATATTAATATGACGCAACTGGTTGTATTAATAATTTATATTAAATTTTTGTATAAAAATCCATTGACATTTATTATAAATATTTATTTGACATGAATAACTGATATTAGTTCCCCTTCCGATCCATATACGTCCTGCATGAAAAAAAAAAGAAATTAACTGGTGCAAAAAGTATTACCGACGAATAAATAAATCTAAATATGATAGAATAGTTATAAAAACTTATATATCATAATGCTAACATATGACTTAACTGGTTATATTAATAATTTATTAAATTTTTGTAAAAAAATTTATTAACATTTGTTATTAGAGTAATTCTAAATAGACATATTTATCTGATATAAATAACTAATATTTGTTAGTTAGCAAACGTGAATTGGTTGTTTATATACAAGTGGTGAATTTAAAGGCCCACGGTCATCAAATACATAGTTGATAGTTAAACATGTCACTTTTTCATACCAGATAAATATGTTTCCCTAAAATTACTATTGTTATTATTACTTTTAGATCTCGTGCAATGCATAGGTGAGAATTCTAGTTTTTCAAAAAAAAAAAAAGAATTGTCACAAATCTAATCGTGAATGATCGAATTCATGACCTCTTTGTTAAGAAATAACTTTTAAACCATTGTGCCAACTATTTTTCTTTTTGTTAATAATTTTAATTTATATATCACTATTCTCGCGTACTTTTATTTAAAAAAAATATTATACTTGAATAGACAATAGAGTTAGCAATGACCCATATACCGATTGAACTAGAGACCCATTAACCCACTACAGTTATTGGGTCAATGACGTTAATATTGAAAATTATAGTTAAGTTTATGAGTACGCTACAACGACTCTATCGCGTGCAAGGAATTGCAATCAAAGATAATTTTCCTAAATCAAAATCTATGCAAGGCTCGCTCAGTTGTCACTTTTCATAAAAATATTACTACAAATCTAATGATGAATGACTGAACTCATGACCTACATGTCAAGAAGTAGTTTTAAAACCATTGTTTATTAACAGTTTTCATTTATATATCACTATTCTCACGTGTTTTTACTCAAAAAAATTATTATTAAACACATATATTTGAATTAGCAACTAAGTCAGCAATAACCTACCGGTTGAACCAAAAACACATTAACCTAGTTATTGGGTCAATAACCGAGTCAATATTAAAAACTATAGTCGGGCTCATGTTTACGCTACAGCGACCCTATCGCGTACAAGGGATTACAAAATCAAACCTATTCGTTTTGCTTCTTTAAATCAAAGATTTATCCCCAAATACTAGCCTTCAAATTTTTCTATTATATGAAGTAGTTTTTGTGTCCTCGAATAAAAATGTTAATGCAAATCATTGATAAAAATGTGAATCAAATAATTATATTGTTGTATTTAAAGACGTTTTCAAAATTTATATTAGCTTAAAAAAGTCACATATTTTAGTGTTCATGAAGCTATTGACTTGAGGTATTGCCTATGTGCATTCCAATTTCATTGTCACTCTATAATTATTGTTATATTTATATTTCAATTTATTGGTATTTCATTGTGTGCATCACCACAAATGCTACTAGTTCAAATAGCTACTCTGATGACATAAGTGTTAAATAATACAATAGATAATGAATTGATGTTAATATTCTAGACTTGGTGAAGTCATATAATTTTAAAGAACATTAAACCGTGCAGCTTAGATATTTATATTATTATTTGGAAGGTTTGTCAACTTATGATAATTTTTGTAAAGTCGATATGCGACAATATATGGAGAATCAAAATGGTTAAATATTTTCTACAAGTTTCTCAAATATAAGTTAAAATTTTCTTTTTATATTTTATAATAAGTTTTGTAGGAGAGTACTTGTAGTTTTATCATTGCAGTTGTTTATACATTTTTATAAGATCATCCATGGCCGTATATTTTATAAACTACTTCTATTTTTTATTATTTAATAGTTATTTTTATAAGCATACCTTTTTATAACTCTTCATAACCATTATATTTCTATTATTATCTTCAACTATTGATATAAACCAATTAATATTTGGTTATTTTGCTACGAGTTCATGAAGGGATGTTTATACATATTTCCTCAACATTTAAATTAATAAAGATTACATGGATTATAAATTTTTTCTATTATATGGTATCTCTTAATGATCTTGGATTTCAGTTATCTAATCGTAAATTATAGGACATAGGTGCATTCTGTAATGCCAATTTGAAATTCAACTACTAATTCCTTGATCTTAATGTATGTTGCATATAGTGATGAGCTAAATTTTGTAATTGAGACCTATAATGCTGGATTCCTTTGAGTAACAAATTTTAATCTCAGTTTTCTTTGTTCAGTGCACACATAATCAATAGAATATCTTTTAATTATTTCTCATAATTATATATATTTGAAACACCTATATGTGTATTTCGAATGAAGTCTCATGAATATAATCTATCGTCATAATTTTTTTTACATTAACATATGTAATGTGGATTTCGATACATGAGTTGACGTGCGCTCTTGAAAACAATTAAAATACAAAATAGAGAATCCATTATATACTATTAGCCAGCGCATGATACATATTATTGCATACATGTCGTGTATTTAATTTTTTTTTTTGTGACATCAACCTAACACACACAATTACGCTATATTTTATTTACGAAAATTCTCTAGAATTCTACTAGTGCAACACACGAGAGAAAATCTATTTTTTTAAATCACATCATATTCAACTTGTGCAAAATAAATCATTAAATGTTTAAAATGGGGTATTGCCATTAGCTTGTTTTTCCTTTTAAAAAAAAAAAGAAGAAAGAAAGAAAGAAAGACAAAGTAGTTTGAATATTTTTACATCTTATTATTATTTTGATGATTTAGTAAGAAATGGTAACTTTTTTACTCGTATATATCAAGTTCACATCCAACTTGCACAAAGAAAAATGTATTAAAAAAATAAAAGTAAAAAGTTGTTCAATGGTTAAATCCATCAAGCTATTAACATGACAAAAGTAAGTTCTTAAATAATTTAAATAATTTATATGCACAAAAGTATAAAACCAAATTATGTTCTTTTTAAAGAGTAATTCTAAGGAGACATATTTATCTAATTTAGAGTACTACTATTTGTAGGTAACGATCCAGACAATCTTTTGCAAAATAAGGTGAATTCACCATCTTATTCTTAAATTATTTTTCCTCTAATCCATAATACACAGGGGTAAGAATGTGAATTTACTCTATTTTGTAAAAGATTACTTGAATGATTACCTACAAATAGTATTTTTCATTTATCTAGCATGAGTTGGTTAGCAAACATGGATTGATTGTTTATATGCAAGTAGTAGATTTGAAGGCTCACAGTAGGCATTTAAATTACAACCCGACCCGACAACCTGACTCGTTTGGGTCGGGTTGGATCGGTTTGAAATGAGAAAATGGGTTGGGTCAGATTGTGGAAACTAAATGCAGCCTTTTATCGATTTGGAACCATTCCTTACACACCAACCCGAATTAACCCTAATTGACCTGTCCAGAGATAGACGAATCCGGTAGCTCAAGATCGAGAGAGATCAATCCACCCGATCAAGAGAGATCAATCCGGTAGATCAAGTTCGAGAGGGAGGCTATGTTACTTTTCGAAGCTGGCAGTTGAAAAAATTTGCAGTCCCTAAGACGAAAGCATCCACATCCTCATCTCAGTCGACAGCCGCCACAAGCTGATCAACTCAAAAGTCCCTAATGAATACTTTGGAAACCTAGTTCTTTGGGCATTCCCAACTACAAAAAGTGATTCTACAAAAACCCTTATCTTGTACAGCGAAACTCATTCATGACGCAGTTACAAAGGTAAACAACAACTACTTATGAAATTCCCCGCTTTGTTTACTATTTTTCATAGCCCATATCTTAATTTATCTGGGTTTCCTTTACCTATTTTAACTTTTTGCATAATTCTGAAATTTTTCGAAGTAAGCATAGCAACTTGGATTTTGTGCAGTTCATTCCTTTTTAGCTTAGTCACATTGCCTATGTTTCTTATCTCTTGAAACATTTTTAGTAAATCATAACAAAAATGTTATTTGTTTTATTGGATTTTATGGTTATCTATACTAGGATTTTATGGTTATCTGTACTAGGCAACCTTGGTTTTTGGATGGAATTTGAGGTATTGGCTAATGATCTTGTCCTGATATCTTTTGATGCCTGTGTATGCAAACTTTAAGGTAGATTAAAACATAAAATTCGAGTGACATGTTAGCCTTGAGCAAATTTGGCCATCTTTTGTTGTTGAGCTGAGCACGTTCTTTTGCTCTAGTACTAGTGTTCATGGTAAATGAGTCACCCTTTAGATTTGTTGAAGATCGTGATTTTAGACATTTTTGCAGTGTAGTATGTCCTTAGTTTGAACCTCCATCCTGTAGGACTCTTGCTAGATACATCTATGAGTTGTACAAGAATATGAAAACAGAATTGAAAAAGTTCTTTAACCTTAACCATCAGAGGGTTTCTCTCACTGTAGAACATGGACTTCCATTCAAAAAGTTAACTATATGGTCATCATTGCACACTTTGTGAATTATGATTGGATGCTTTATAAAATAATTTTGAATTTCTCTATTATTCCAAATCATAAGGGAGAAACCATTGGTAAGGTTATTCAAGACTGTTTGCAAGAATGGGGTATTCAGAGTGTGCTTGCAATTACCCAAGATAATGCAACTGCAAATGATGTGGCTGTAACATATTTGCAAAAAAAGTTAGAGAGTTGGGGTGCATGCATTTTGGGAGGTAAATATCTACATTTGAGATGTTGTGCACATATTATCAATTTGATTGTTTGTGATGGATTGAAGGAAGCATATGACTCTATTGTTGCTATTCGCAATGCAGTGAAGTATGTTGAATCTACTACTGCTAGTCTTGATACATTCAAAGAGTATGCGAGAGTAGAAAAAATTGAATGTAACTCTCATGTATGATATTTCAACTAGTTGGAATTCTACTTATTTAATGTTGGAGACAGCTTTGAAGTTTCAAAAGGCTTTTAAGAGGTTAGAGGAAGAAGATGGACATTATTGGAGTTATTTTGAAGAGGATGACAATGGAGAAAAAAAGGATGGACCTCCTACATATTTTGATTGGAGGAATGCTTCTTTATTTGTCAAGTTCTTGAAATCTTTCTATGATATCACTTTGAAGTTTAGTGCTTCTTTGCATGTGAACTCTAATTGTTTTCTTCATGAAGTGTGTGCTATTCAAGTCCAGTTAGATAGGTGGAGTTCAAGCGATGATTTTCTTTTAGGTAAAATGGCTACTACAATGAAAAAAAAAGTTTGACAAGCATCAGGGTAACATGGGAGAGGTAAATCAATTATTGTTGATTACCACTATTCTTGATCCAAGATGCAAGTTGCATTATGTGGAAATTTGTTTATCTGAACTTTATCAAAATGATCGACTTGGTAGGGAGATGATTAAGATTGTGAAGTAAATTTTGATGTCAGTTCATGAGTGTTATGTTTCATGTGAAGCAACTTATGAAAGTAGTCAAATATCAAGCAATGTGAGTTCTTCAACTGGTTTGATATTTGATAAAAAAGATACCGCTTCTTCAATTAAATCTTCTCTTAAATCCAAATTAAAAGAAAAGCTAGCATCAAATGATTGGAGTGAAAAGACAAATGAAGTTGAAAGATATTTACACAACCCATGTGAAGATATAGAGAATATTGATTTTGATATTCTAAATGGTAGAGGGTCAATAGTGGTAAGTATAATACATTGTCTAAGCTAGCAAGGGATGTTTTGGCAATTCAAGTGTCTACTGTAGCTTCTGAAAGTGCTTTTAGTACAGAATCCTTGATCCGTTCCGTAGTTCTTTAATTCCTAGAATGGTCGAGGTCTTGGTGTGCACTCAAAATTGGCTCAACGCTTCCCTGGTTACAGATAGGTTTTACTTGGAAGATGTAGAGTATTACAATTAATTGGACATAGGTAATGTATTTATTTTTGTGCATTTCTTATATTTTATATTGAAGTTAATATTTATTATATCAATATTTTCTATAGCTCTTTCAGAGACAAACAAACTAAATGAAAGTGTCAATACAAAATGATTTGTTATGTTTCAATATTTTGAGGTAAAGATTATGCTTATTGCATATACTATTTTGTTGAATGCATTTTTTATGTTTTATTAGCCATAGAGGTCACTTTTATCTTTAAGTATTTCAATTTTTTCCCCTTTTTTGGGCAGGAATGCAAATTAAGTATGCTTTGCAAGTTGCATGTCAACAATCGGGCAAATTTATTTACTTGAAGTGTTTGCATGTTGACAATCGGGCTAATATATTCACTTGAAGTTTTTCTTTTTTCGTTTTTTACTTTGGATGAATGTAATATTTTTATATTTGAAGTTTGTAAAAATATTATAATATTTTTTATTATTTGTAGTAGGTTGCATATGTGCTTATATAGTGATATTTTGTTTAGTTCGAATTTTATTATTTGTAGCTTGCATATGCGTTTATATAGTGATATATAGTTTGGTATTTATTGTTTATAGGTTGTATGTGTATTTATACGGTAAAATCTTGTTATAGTTTGTATTTTATTATTTGCAGATTGAATGTGTAGAAGTTTTAATTATATAATTTTTAGTAAGAATATTTGTTGAATTGTTATAGAAAAGTTGGAAAAAAATTAATGTATGAATTGTATGCTATTTTTTCTTATGACATTCAATAAAATGGTAAATTTTGTCTTTTTTTTTTTTTGCTAATTAGTAAAAACTTTTTATTAATAATTAAAATTTGAAAGATGGGCCAAGATCCATTTACTATTTAGTAGAGAGGAGGGTTAAGTAAATGGAAAAAGGTATTGGAAAAAATCCCCCTCCCCCAAAACAATAAAAAAAATGAAGAAGAAAGGCTTAAAATGACATGTAGACCATTTTTCAAACCGGCCAGACCCCGACCTGAAACTTCGGGTTGGGTTGGGTTGGTGACCCGATTTTTCTGGGTTGGGTCGGGCTCTGACCAGTAAGTTCAGTTTTGACTGGTTCGGGTCGGGTTTGAGTCTAACCCGAACCGTGCCCAGCCTTACTCACAATCATTTAATACATGGTTGACAATTAAACATGTCACTTTTTCATATATCAGATAAACATGTTTCCTTAATAGTATTCTTTTTTAAATAGTTCATAGTTGTGTTATTTTCTTATTCACCAAAATTTATCTCATTAATACAGAAAAAATAATAAGAATAGCAAGAAAACAATTTCATGGATTGTATGACTATAATACTAACAAATTACATTGAGAATACTCATTACGTTCAACAAATTCAACTAAAATCCAATTGAAATTCACCAAATTCAACGACATAGAATTCCATGATAGTTTTTATGTACTTTTGAGAACATTTCAAAACTTTTCGATTATGTGGCGTGCATCACATGTGGGGTTCTCTCATATGGCGTCCCTTGGTATATATCATAAGAATTTTTTAAAAATTATCATAGAATCTATATATATATATATATATTAATCAACAGTTTGTTTGGCTCAATTTAATTATGGGCTCAATTAAAAATAATTTTCCCACTCATTGTCTAGCTTTTTTAAAAAACTAATTGATGATGTCATTATTCTATTATTATTATACTTTTCTTTATTGTTATACTTTTCCTTTTAATGAATTAATTTAATATTTTTATTTTGAAATTCTATCTAAATATTAATTTAATATTTTTATTTCAGAACTCTATCTGCATATTATAATTAATATTTTTATTGACTCTATCTATATATTAATTTAATATTTTTATTTCAGAATTCCATCTACAAATTACATTTTAATAAATTTTACTATATCTGATTGTATAATTTCATGATTTTATATTCTCCTAATGTATTATATTTTATTTTCTCGGCATAATATATCCGTGAGACATACGAGTGTTAAACGTATTAGTCTGTAAATGCACTTGTGTGAAACTAATATAGATTATATTATTGGATTTTATTGCCTTTAAAGGAAATAAAAAATAAGAATTAATAAAAAAATTATTGGTTCATTTATTATACTTTTTCTTATTGCTATGTTTTTCCTTTTAATCAATTAATTTAATATTTTTATTTGACTCTATCTACATATTAGTTTAATATTTTTATTTCAAAATTCTATCTATATGTTACATTTAATATTTTTATTTTGGGATTCTATTTATATATTTATTTAATATTTTTATTTCAGAACTCTATCTACATATTATATTTTAATCAATTTTACTATATCTGATTGTATAATTTCATAATTTTATGTTCTCCTAATATATTATATTTTACTTTCTCAGTATAATATATCCATGAAACGCATAAGTGTTAAACCTAGTAGTCCATAAATATGCGGGTGTGAAGCTAATATAGATTAACTATCGTGTTTTATTACCTGTAAAGGAAATAAAAAATAATAATTAATAAAAAAAGAAGAGGTTCATTTATTATACTTTTTTTTGTTATGTTTTTCATTCGAATCATTTAATTTAATATTTATATTTTGAAACTCTATCTACATATTACATTTTGGTTAGATAAATCCCACATTTAACTAATTAGTTCAAATTACATGAAAATAGATAATATATTAATCTTGATTTCAATATTAATTTTCCTTATTATTATATTTTTCCTTTTAATCATTTAATTTAATACTTTTATTTTGAGACTCTATATATATTATAATTTCATTAGATATATCTCATATTTGCCTAATAGATTTTAATTTTACTTTATTCGATTGTGTAATTTAATCATTTTATATTCTCCTACTCAATTGTATTTTATTTTGTCAATATAACATGTCCGTGAAACGCACATGTGTGAAGCATATTGTGTAAGTGAAACGCACGAGTGTGAAACTAATATATATTATACTATCGGATTTAATTATCTTTAAAGGAAATAAAAAATAGGAATTAATAAAAAAATTATTGGTTCAATTATTATACTTTTCCTTTTAACCATTTAATTTAATATTTTTATTTTGAAACTCTATCTTCATATTACATTTTGGTTAGATATATCTTATATTTGCCTAATACATTTTAATTAAATGAAAATATATAATATATCAATCGAGATTTCAAGCTTATTATTATTATTATTATTATATTTTTCCTTTTAATCATTTAATTTAATATTTTTTTGGGGCTTCTATCTACTATTACATTTTGGTTAGATATATCTCATATTTGCCTAATGAATTTCAATTTTACTTTGTTCGATTGTATAATTTTATATGATCCTACTCTATTGTATTTTACTTTGTCACTATAACATGTCTATAAAATATACAATTGTGAAGCATATATAATATGTCTGTAAATGCATGAGTGTAAAACTAAATATAGAATTATACTATCGAGTTTTATTGTATTTAAAGGAAATAAAAAATAAGAATTAATAAAAAATTATTAATTCATCTAGATATCAATAGACTAATAACAAGAATTTAAAACTATGTCAACAAAATAAAGAATTGATTGTATACTATTTGCAAATATACAATGCACATTAATTTCATACAGGTTGTGTTTTTCAGTTTATTTATAACATTAAGCTTAACAAGCATAATTATGTTATAGTTTATGTATGAAATTTCTTTAGAACTTGCACGGGTGGAAATCTAGTTTCATTATAATATGAAAGATCCTGTAGAGTTCTATTAAGATTCATGAAAGTTCATAAATTCTAAAAAATTCGTACAATTTTATGTTGTTGAGACACCCCTTAGTATTTACCTTCAAAATTTACGCATGGAATACAATTTTAGAACCTCTTGGTATTTACCTTCTAAATTTACAAATGGAATACAATTTTAGAACCTCTTAGTATTTACCTTCTAAATTTGCGCATACAATACAATTTTAGAAATAAAACTTGAGGCATAATCAATGAAAATCAACAAGAGAAATAAAATTAAGCGGGTGTTTAGAAAGCTTTTAAAATGGATTTTTTATGTAAAATAAAAGATAGAACTAGTGAAATTAAATGGTTGAGATTTATATAGTACAAATGGTCCTACTAAATATGTAAATATGATTCATTTGACTAAATTTAAATTTGAAAAAACAAATAGGATAATACGTAAGGTAGGGCTTAGGGTAAATTTCAAACAAGCTTAGTGACCTTTGCAAAATGTAGTAATTTAATTAATAATCTTTTTCCAGCTATCGAGTCTCTAACTTTTCAATAATTCTCATAGAATCTGTCTATTTTGACCGTTAAAGAAAAGGAAAATGACCTTTTTACCCACCATATATTAAATAATTAAAAAAACAAAAACCATCAAATTGTGCACTAGACGAATGCTGGTTTCTTGAGAATATGCCATAATCACCGGCCACCCCGCCACGGTCACTATTTTTAAATCCAGTTTCAGTAGAAGATGTGAATCTTTTAGTACCACCGTCTAATTATTGCTAGGGATTAGGAATGCGAAGAGAAGGAATAAGAATATTTTAATTATTTTTCTTTTTTACTTTTAAAAAAAATTGTTGTTTTTATATTTTTATTTAATGTGAAGAGTAAAAATGTGATTTTCTTTTCTTTTTAACGTCAAAATAGACGTATTCCATTTATAAAGAGTTTTATTAGAATTTTTGAATGATTAAAGAATTCAGAGGTTGAAAAAAAATAAAATTAGAGTCAAATAGTTTTATTTTGCGAAGGTCGGAGTTTTATGAAATTTGTCAATAATAATAATAATGAGTTAACATCTTGGTTCCAAAAAAAAAAAATACTAACATCTGCGGGGGTAGTTTGGAGATTTCGATGCGAAAGCGCGGTCATAGCCATTTGGGTAGCGGCCAAACAAAGATCTCGATTTTTCCCAAGTTGTGGCCCCCCACGCGGCCTTTTCCTGATATATGCCACGCGGGAAACGATGAGTGGTATATTACGTTGAATGTTTTTATGCGCAAAACAGAGGATCAACCGCTGCCGGAAGTGTATTAAATATTTGAGTTGAAATTTCCAAGTGCGTGCCTTGACATTATAAAATAGATATGGTGACTTTTCGACGTGGAAGCATATTCTTGGATATCAAAAATCAATACTTTCCACTTCGTGAAAGGTACATCTTATTTTGCCCCGGTTTTCCAACGGGACATTGTCCCAAGGTGTTTGAGCATGAGAGACATAAATAAAAATAAATTTAGACATTCTACATTTTGCCTCTTTTTATCACTTATTTCTGTACAATATAAGAAAATTTTCTAACACTCATAATAAATACCGTTATGATACTTAGAGCACAATTAGTGTTAGATTTGGATTTATCTCCCAACAACCCAAATAGTGTGTCAAATAGAGGGGAAAAACCTATTTTTATAGGGGGTAAAAACCTCTCCTAATTTAGGTTTTTTTCACCCTCTTCCATTTCCCTCAATCCAATAAAATCTTATTTTTCCTCCACTCCCACTTTCCTTCCGATCCAATAAAATACCGTTACGTGTCTAATTTATATTCCCCCATTTTTCCTGTACACATTATTTGAAAATAGGTTTTTTCCCTTTAGTTTTTTTCCCCCTTAACTTTTTTCTTTCAACATTAATTTTACTCTTATCGTCCCACATAAATACATGTATACATGCCACTTGAAATTGAAATCCTACATAACATGTATACATGCACCCATATGACTTATGAGACCATGAGAGCGTAATTCATTTTACCAAATTCAATTTCCATATAACAGCAATCATTGTGAGTGTTAAAAAAACTACCACTAATACATATAGCTCTAAAATGATATAAAACTATTAGAGCATGATTCGTTTTACCAAATTCTGCTTCATATGATTAGTTTGATTATATGACCTTTTTAGTATCAGCATTGATATAAGTGGTACATAAATATCTTAGTTTCATGAAACTTAAATGTGGAAAAGCGTCCACCACATATTTTCGCTCTCTATTTAGTTTGTTGACTCGGGCTTAAACTCAACATTAATAATTATGTTAAGTTTAAAAAAAAAAACCATTAGTATGTATATAGGTGTCAAAATGGGCGGGGCGCGACCCACTACCCTTGCGGCAGGGCACGGCCCACCAGACAAAAAAGCCCGTACATCCTAACTTCTCGGCCCAGATTTTTTGGCTTGTGGCCCAGCCCACCTGTGTAACCCACGTGGGTTGGCCCATGTGGGCCACAGGTTGACCCAACTCATGTGAGCCCCTCTTTTCCTTTTTTTTGGGTTATGTTTTACATTTAAATTTTAAAATAAATACATTACAATTGAAATAATTCACTAGGAAATTTACCACATTTTTAAAGATATCACTAGTTTTTTAAAAATTTAAATTCTAATTAAAAAATAAACATATAACAAGATAAAATTAAAATCTTTAATAAGCTTCAAATATTCTATTACATAAAAAACTTTGAAATTCAAATGTTATTTATTATAGCCAACAACTAGATAATTTTAACACTTAAACTTTTAAAATTTAAACATAATGCAAATAGCTATTTATTAATTTATATCACTATAATTATATATTTATAATATATTGTAACTATTGACATCATAACATGACAATATCTACAAAAAATAAAAATAAAAAACTTACAAACTTTCTTATCAAAAGTAGCGCCAGAAGCAGTCCCGCAGTAGGCAGCCTTTTTCTTTTCAAAAGGCAATTGCTTTTTATGACAGAGAGCCGTCCGGCTCTCTACCAAAAAAATTTAAAAAAATATTTTTTTTACAAAATTAACATTTGCACGCGTCCAGTGGGTTAATCTTGGGCTCAAGGCACGTGAACCGGCCCGCCCAAAGGGGCCAAGAGTAGGGGCCCGGACCGTAGATTGACCGTTTCCGGGCTGGCCCATGGTTCCGGGAAGGGCCGCCCAGCTAGACACCACAAAAAAAAAAAAAAAAGCTACTAACGAGGTCAACATCAGGCCATTCATAGCATAGTCATAGAATCGGCCTATGTCTAAATAGGGCAACTGATACTATCCTACAAGCTCATCTTCTATCCTGCATTAAATTAATTAAAGACAAGACGGCAAATTTGAAAAGTTGTTGAAAAATAAGTTAAAACGTTGTTAAGGTAATAATTTACGTTGATTATTGTTTAATAACCGTTAAATTACGGTAGTCCACGGCCAATTGGAACGCTTTTGGTCCTTTTTTTCTAATATTTTTTCCACTTTGTTTTTCTTTTTCCCTCCACGTGTATTTAGTCTTTGTTTTCATTTTTTTCTTTTTTGCACTCATTCACTTGCGTTTCTTTACTCCTCTTGTTCGAAACTTTTAAATAGAAAAAAAGTGATAATTGATGTAATATTTTTCTTACTTTTTTCTTTTAGTGACTTTTTAATTGTATATGTGACTTTTTAATTAAACATAATACAATTGATGTGGCATACGTGATTTTTTTTTTGTTTGTGATTTTTTAAAAATAATGTAACTTCTTAATTTTTATATATGAATTTGTAATCAAACATGACATAATCAATTTGACATTTTGGAATTAAATGTGGTTTTATTTTCTATTTGTGAATTTTTAGTTAAATGTATCATTTTAAAATGATATGTGATTTTCTATTTGTAATTTTTTAAAAATGAATTTAACTTTTGATTTATTATATGTGACATTTTAATTAAACATGACACAATCAATGTGACATTTTTAATTAAATATTTGATTTTTATAGGTGGCTTTTTAAATTCAATAATAACACGAATAAGATTTTGATGTGAAATTTTTTAATTTAATGTAACTTTTTCTATGTGTGACTTTTTAATTCAACAATGACACAAAGTGACTTTTTTGGTCACATGCGATTTTTTCGATATTTGACTTTTTTAACTCAATAGTAACACAAATGTGACTTTTTAATGAATTAATTATTACAGCTTTTTCCATACGTGAATTTTTAAAAATGTGACTTTTGTATGTAAATTTTTAATTAAAAAGTGGTTTTCTCTACATATGACCTTTTAATTAAATAGTAACATGAAAATATGACGTTTATATGTGACATTTTTAGTTCAATAGTAATACGAACAAGATTTTTATGTGAGATTTCTTAATTTAAATGTGACTTTTTAATTTAATAGTAATACGAACAAGATTTCTTAATTTTAATTAAATAGTAACATGATAAATATAATGTTTATATGTGACCTTTTTAATTCAATACTAATAGGAACAAGATTTTAATGTGAGATTTCTTAATTTAAATGTGACTTTTTCTTTACATAATTTTTAAATTCAATAGTAATACAAAATGTGATTTTTTTTCAAATGTGACTTTTTAAGTCAATAGTAATAAAATTGTGACTTTTTAATTAATTACAAATTTTTCTATTTGTGACTTTTAATTAAATAGTAACGAAAATGTGACTTTTTATAAATACGACTTGTATATGTAGCTTTTTAATGAAACTGTGGCTTTTTCTACATATATGATCTTTTGATTAAATAGTAATATGAAAATATGATATTTATATGTGACTTTTCTAATTCAATAGTAACAAAAATAAGATTTTTATGTGAGATTTCTTAGTTAAATGTGACTTTTTAATTCATTAGTAACACAAAATGTGACTTTTTAGTTAAATGTGATTTTTTTTCCATTTGTGACATTCTAACTCAATAGTAACACAAATGTGACTTTTTATAAATGCGACTTTTGTATGTGTCTTGTTAACTAAATGTAGCTTTTTCTACATATGACATTTTAATTAAATGGTAACATGGAAATATGACTTTTATATGTGAATTTTTTAATTCAATATTAATAAAAATAAGATTTTTATGTGAGATTTCTTAATTAAATGTGATTTTTTTTTCTATATGTGACTTTTTAATTCATTAATCACACATATCCCACGTGTATGCCCAACCCTTGTATTAAAAAAATTAAAAAATTAAAATGTTACGCATAAAATAAAAAAGTCGCATATAGAAGTTAAAAAGTCACATTGTTATCGTTATTTATATGTTAAGAAAGTCACATATAAAAATTAAAAACTTACATAGAAAAAAATAAATAACAAAAGAATAATAATAATAGTAATATTAATAATAAATAATCTATATCTATATATTATATATAAAAACAGAGTTTCGCTTGCTCAACTTGATTGTCGGGTACAATTAGAAATAATTTTCCCTCTCATTGTATGGCTTCCTTTAAAAAATATTTGCTAGTGCTATTATTCTATTATTATACATTTTCTTATTGTTATATTTTTCCTTTTAATCCTTTAATTTAATATTTTTATTTTGAAACTCTATCTACATATTAATTTAATATTTTTATTTCAGAACCCTATCTGTATATTATATTTTAGCTAGATATATCTCATATTTGCCTAATGAATTTCAATGTTACTCTATTTGATTGTATAATTTCATGATTTTATGTTATCCTACTATATTGTATTTTATTTTCTCAGCATAATATGTCCATGAAACGTAAGTGTGTAAAACATAGTAGTCTGTAAATGCACGGGTGTAAAACTTACACAGATTATGCTATTGGGTTTTATTGCATTTAAAGGAAATAAAAAATAATAATTAATAAAAAAATTATTGGTTCAATTATTATACTTTTCCCTATTGTTATATTTTTCATTCTAATCATTTAATTTAATATTTTTATTTTAAAATTCTATCTACATATTATATTTTATTTATATATATCTCATATTTATTTAATGAGTTTAAATTATATGAAAATAGATAATATATCAATTTTGATTTCAATATTACTTTTTCTTATTATTATAATTTTCCTTTTAATCATTTAATTTAATATTTTCATTTTGGGAATCTATCCACATGTTACATTTTGGTTATATATATCTCGTATCTGCCTAATAGATTTCAATTTTACTTTGTTCAATTATATAATTTCATCATTTTATGTTTTACATTTTATGTTTTACTACTCCATTATATTTTATTTTGTCAGCATAATATGTCCATGAAACGCACAAGTGTGAATCATAATATCTGTGAAATGTACGAGTGTGAAACTAATATAGATTATGCTATTGGGCTTTATTATCTTTAAAAGAAATAAAAAATAAGAACTAATAAAAAAATTATTCGTTCAATTATTATAATTTTCATCATTGTTATACTTTTCTTTTTCATTATTTAATTTAATATTTTTATTTTGAGACTCCACATACACATTTTGGTTAGATATTTCAATAATCGATTTGAATTACATGAAAATAAATAATATATCAATTTAGATTTCAATATTATTTTTATATATTTTCGTATTATTGTATTTTTCCTTTTAATCATTTAATTTAATATTTTTATTTTGAGATTCTATCTACGTATTATATTTTAGTTAGATATGAATATATTTACCTAATAGATTACAATTTTACTTTGTTCGATTGTGTAATTTCATAATTTTATGTTCCTCTACTCTATTATATTTTACTTTATCACTATAATATGTGTGAAATGCACCAGTGTGAAACTAATATAGGATTATGCTATCATGTTTTATTATTTTTAAAGGAAATAAAAAATAAGAATTAATAAAAAAAATTATTAGTTTAATGAGATGGCGATGAACTAATAACAAGAATTTAAAATTATGCCATCAAAATAAAGAATTGATTGCATGCTATTTGCAAACGTATGATGCACATCAATTCTATAAAAGTTGTGTTTTTTAGTTTCTTTATGATATTAAGCCTGACAAACATAATTATGTTATATTTTATGAATGAAATTCTTTTAGAACTTTACCCGTATAACACACGGATGAAAATCCAATAAGTAATAAAAGAAATCACGGGCAGTAATCATAAGCTAGTGCACAAACATTTTGAATTTGTGGATGATTTTCACGGAGAGATTGGGTGGCTTTTGTTTTCAATGTATTGATCCTTTACCAAATTATCGGCTAAATGCTCGGTAATGTTCTAAAATCAAGCGGCCCAATTTAATGTGTTTGTGCGCCCCAATTGGCTGAGGGACGTATTTTTAAGGCGGCCAATTTTATGTCCGTATTTGTCAAATTCTCATCCAAATGTGGGCCAATTGTATAAAGTCCCCGACATTTTCTTTTTCTTACATTTATACATTTTTTTATGAATCATTGAAGGTAAGGAGATTTTCTTCTCTACTCACACAAAAAATATAAATTTATATTGCTATCTGTATAATTCTTCCCTATACTATTCTCTCTATTAAAGATGAATTTCTACTTGATGTTCACAGTAACGTAGTATTAAATGATAATACGAATTAAACGTATTGATTTGTTGTTGGCTTATCATTTAGTAGCATATTAGTAGAGATCACTATATACAAAGGGTTAATTTCACAAATCGTCTCCAACCTTTGAATGACAGCATATTGCTCCCATTTTTCGGCAACCATATTCAGGCTAAATGGCAGCACCCAACTGCCAAGATACATTGTTGCTCCAGAGGAAGAAACAGATATTGAGAGTGTAATTTTCTGCAGCAAAAATGCTAGTTTGGAAATTCAGGTGAGGAGTTGAGGCCACGATAATGAAGGCCTTTCCTTCCAGAGCCAGAATGAGGATCCATTTGTCATGGTTGATCTACAAAAAGCTTAATGCAATTGAAATTGATTTGGATACGGAGACTGTATGGATTCAGAAGGGGTCACATTGGGACAATTATATTATGCAATAGCCCAAAAAATTAATGTTCAAGCTTTTCCAACCGAGCTGTATCTAGGTGTTTCTCTGGCGGGCATATTAATGGTAGAGGGTTCGGGACTGTTAGTTAAAATATGTGTGTGAAATCCGCAAGTGTATGTGTCAAACAAGTAATACAGAGGACAATGAGTACGGGTTATCATTCCCACGATGATCGGATTAAGTATCGAAATTATTAGTTCCAACATTATTTGAACAATCCAATCATTTTGGTTAAAACAAGGAAATAAAATAAACAAGTAAATAAAATTAAGCAAATAAAATATATACAATGCTTTAAAAAAATAATATGATGGATATGTGTCAAGACTCACGACTTCACTATTATTAGACCATCTAGTCTTGCAACAATTAATCTGTATTAATGATCGAATCTTACTAAATTAATTAACTACTCCTCTCAAAACTAGTTAATTCTATTTAATTAGGCCCCTTCACCTATCTCTAAGTGAGCGCGTTATCAACCATCTTAAATACATTAACCAACAAGAAATTCATATAAGCATCCCTGAAATTCAATCTATGGTGATCACACTAGCCACAAGCAAATCTCTTTGTCTTGTCTCAATTAATGATCCTATTGCATAAACTAACTCAAATATTTCTCTCTAGAGTTCAATAAAAGTCCATAGATTTATTCAACCATTAGCCAAAAAGATGAAAACAAAATAATATACTAATAAGAATTTAACATAAAAATTAATTGTATAAATTAAGTATGAAAAACACGACATGGTCCCAACTAGGTTACATCGTTCGTCATAACTTTAAATCAATTTAGTTACACACAATGAATGAAAAATACAAATAAATAAAATAAAGTGTATAACCCAGGTAATTAGATCTTGAATAAGATGAAAAATTCTTGCACCAAGCTTCTTCTTGAATCTCGAACTTGATCCCCGAACCTTCAAAATTTTTGTTTTCTCCCCCCTCTTTTCTATTATGTTTTGTGTATCGTGTAACTCCTATCAAAACTAGGCTAGACGTTTATATATAAGGTTCAAGAAAACCTATGAAAAGAATAAAATCCGTGCACTA
>CAVNYN010262364.1:0-50864 GCA_963692815.1 Nyctanthes arbor-tristis
CGTAACTAATTTTCCTTGTTGAGACAATCGATGAAGTAATAGATATGTTTTGATTGTGTTAATCCCATTCATGACTCTAATTGTTATTGCGTGCTTATTTTCTATTGTGATATGTAATTCCCTTTTATGAGCCTGATCAACTTGTAATTGTGTTAGTGAATTCGTGAGGAAACCAAGAGGTAAGTCACCAATTTAGCACTTCAATAGAAAACATAAATTACATAGAAGATAGGGATATCCTTTTATGATTTGTGTGACCACAAAAATGGTTTCTTGTTAATTAATGCACTCAACTAGGTTAAAATTCACAAAGAGATATAGTGGGTTTACTTGGTTGAGATATAGAGAGGTTTTCAATCAACGCCTTCATTCATATATTTTCTAGTTGCTTCTTAGCTTAAAATAGATAAAGCATTTAATTGATAGTTTAAACAATCCCATTATTCTTTTACAAACTTTTAATTTTCTTATTCAACTGGTGTGAAATTGACTCAAGTGAAATAGGTGACAACTTTCCTTGTGGGATCGACATTCGGGACTCTTCTAGTCCTATACTACTTGAACGATATCGTGCACTTGCGATTTCGCCTATCACCCAGCTACTTTTTCACACCATATACAAAAGTCAGTCCCATAACATTTTTTGTTCAAAAATCAAGCCTCATTCTCATCACTTCCAACACAGTACTATATCTACCAGTGATTTCTTCGCCCCTCCTCTCTTTGAAGATTGTAACAAAGTCATGATTTGATATTGCATTTGAGTTCGCAATGTGTAAAAGAATTAGCCACCATCGAAGGATTGAGTTCTCTTTCTATCCATGCTTTCTCTCTTTTCGCGTTTTGACTAATTAGATCCCAATCTATATGCACTTGGGAGATTAGGTTTCTATTTAGTGAAATTGGAGCTTCAATAAGTTAGGGATTTTGTAATTTAGATTTTAGTTGAATGTTTTGTTTAACTCATGATCGATTGATGATTTCAGAATTTCAGATTAAGGCTTTTGTGTGATTTATTAATCAACTGATTTTTGTTAATTTCTCGTTTGATGTAAAATTTGCTTTTAGATTAGGGTTTTCGATTTGTGGATTTTCGCGATTTCATCAACGATTGAGTTTTTTATCCGAGATGAAATTAGAAAAATGAGGATCTGATTTAGGGTTTTCTGGGGATGGTGGCTATGTCGCAGTGGTGGAGGTGGCTGCATTACACACACACACACATTCTCTCTCTCTGCTCCCTCTCTCTCCACCTCTCTCCACTTTTCTTAATGTTTTCTCCACCTATGTTTGTGTGTGTGTGTGTATATATATATATAACACAGTACCATACAAGAATAAAATACAAGGAGGAGGGGTAGGAAAAAGTAAGAAGGAAATTAAATTGAGGAAATGAAAGAATTATTTTAAGGTCATTTCAATTGAGGTTAGAATTCAAGAAATTATTGTATTCTTTGAAGTATTATGAGCACTCATTCTAAAGAAAAGAGAAACTAGAAAAGAGAAAATAGAGTTTAATCATGAAATTAACTAAAATACGCATAAAACCCGTAAGTGGAAAAGCTGAAACAAGATTAAGTCTCAACACGTCATTAATCCAAGTCTTGACACCTGACGGGGTAGAATGTAAGTTTTGTTGATGATGAATATGCTTTTGATTGAAGGTTGAAAAGGACAACTAAGGCAGCAACTGTAAGTGATGTTTACACTTCCTTACATGCTCTTTATGTTGTTTCAAGTATTATATCTTTTTTATGTATGTTGAATGATGAATTGTGAACTTTTATGCAATATTTATAAAGTGAAATAAGTATAATATTTTGATATGAGATGTTAGATATGTCATGTATAAGTTGATGTTATTACAAGTTCATGACAAGTACAAGAGATGTTATAATATTAGAAGTCATGTATTTACATATGCCATGTATAAGATATTGCCATTACAAGTACATCACCAGCATGAAAAATTTTTCATTGATTGCACTAGTTGAATCTTGCCTATACAAGTCAAGTTATGCTTAAATAGGTTTAACATGTCATTTCTATACCAGAGTGTCATGTATGGTATTTACAAGTTTAAGTATATCCAATTCATGTTATTCTTATGGTTGTGATGAGCGCTCGGGGTAAGATCAACACTTGCAATCAGGCCCAAGAGTCATGATATCTTTTTCAACAGAAAAAAACTTCTCAAATTATCTCACATTTTTCAAAAATCTCGTTGCATGTGTAAATATTGCTTCACTAGATCTTTGGTTTACTCCTTCCATTTTACCAATGGTACGTGGATGTTGAAAAGAAAGTTTACAAAGATAACTCAAGCTCTTGGATGGTGTCTCTGAAGGATGGCAATTACTTGTACACCACCGGAGCAATGGACGTTCGGGACTATAAAGTAAAATCTTATGATGATATAGGATGTGATGATATCACATCTTATGATGATATAATACGTGAGACTATTGTGATATTTTAAAGTAAAATCTTTTAGTATAATTTTGTTTGTAAAAGGAAGAATTTTATTTCTATGTATCTTTCTTTTTAATATAATATTAACGAAGTTATGGAATTTAGATACTTTAAATAAAGTTGAGTTCTAATTTATATTTGCTAAATGCCGTTTTATCAAAAAGAAATGAGAAGAAATAATGTCTTAGTAATTTTATATTTTTGTACAAATAGATTAACCAAGAAGTAATTCCACAAAATTTTTTGGTTTTTTGAGTAGCTTCTGTTGACATCAAATTTCAGCTTGACTCAACAAACGAAATTTGTTTACCCGGGATATATATATTCGAATTTGCTCGAATAATAAATGCCAAAGGTTAGAGAATTTTATGCATTAATTAAGCGAGTAAATATGGAGAAGATGGGAAAAAACAGATTCAGAGAGAGGATCCTGTTTCTGCCTTTCTTCCCTCTTTTTATAGTATGTATTTGTGTGAATACAATGATTACAAACATTTAATGCTAACCAATAAGGGATGTGTGTGGGTCTAACTATCTTAGATTATACTCCAGCTTTTTGACTAATTACTGCCTAAACTCTATATGGGTAAGGTGACCACTATCTTTATAATGAATGCAGAGTCCTATCAGCTGCAAATGATAAACTTTGCACGTGGTTTTAAATGTTCTTGTCTAACTGGCACTTTGCTAGAAATTGTGGGTATTGACCTCATGAGTTTAGCGACCTGGCGAGTTGAATAGTTAGGGTCTGGAGTTGGCTGGCGAACTTTTGGTCATTAGGTCACTTGAGCATAGCAAGGGATGTGGGACCTACTTTTAAGCTATGTTGACCTGTCTGACTTGGCAACCTGCAACCACAAAATGCCCCCTCAAGGTCGCTGTTCCTGGGCTTCAAGGTTTACGGCCTTGAAAGTTTGCTCACTGTCCTCTTTTTGCCTCTTAAAAATTAGGCTCTTTGAATTTCGAAAACTTTGGCCTTACTCATCTTACCACTTGGCTTCCGTCTAATGGAATGGCGTGTCTTGGGAACCGCAGGCAACAATCATTAATTTGATTGGTGTCCTTTTGCTTACCAAGATGGCATGCCTTCACCTTTTTCTCTCTCTCCATCACCTATTTATATCCTTCACCATAACCCCCCATTTTTTCCTTTTTACTTTCGTTCTTTCTACAAGAACTCTCCTCAAACTTCTCTGCAAAATTTCTCAATCTTTTCAAGAAATTTTAATAACTTCCAATAGTTCTCCAGGACTTTGAGACTTCTGTCTAAAGGCAATTGTTTCCCCTGTTCCCTAGGGATTATTTTGGGTTTCTAGTTCTTAGGCTTTCTGGGGTTTTGAGGATTTTCAGAAAATTTTGTTTCGTTTTGAGAATCTGTGATTGCTGAGATAGAGAACAAAGAGGATGTATATGTAGACATAAAAATTTTTCACGGGTTTATTTTATAAATTGAGCCGATGTCAAATGAATTACCCACTTAAAACATTTTAAACTCGTAAGTCTTATTTAAATTAAAAAGCCTATTAATTGGTATGAGGCTCATCTTACTCTTAAAAGCATGTCCTACGTCCAAAGTCTGGCCCATGGCCCGTCCTAATTTTTCTTGAAACCCTAGGTTTTCCCTATAAATGGGGGCCTTTAGCTCATTGGAAATCACAAGTCACAGGTGTACAAAAACCCTGAAGACCCAGAGGCGCTGAAACTCTTCCAAAATAAAGTCATAGCTATTAGAGCACCAAAACCCTGCAGTTAAATCAAGTCAAGCCAAAGCCAGAAGATCAAAATCTTCTACGAATGAAACTCAAGCCAAATTCAAGTCCAAAAATCATATTCTTTGAAGATTCAACAAGTTCATATTTTGAAGTTCAGGATTCAAGCCATGTAGCCCCTGCTTCAACTGTTCGATCGTTAATTAGAGGATTCACAAGAGTGTTTATTCATTTATTTGTAAATCTCTCAAAAATCAAATTTGCAACGACTTGCTGTATTGATTAATACACATAATTGTTCTACAAATTTCTTGGCACGCCCGTTGGGTCCTTCTTGCCTCTCATCTTTCGATCAACCAAACTCTTAAATTTCAAGAAAATCAAACATATCAAACAACAATGGAAAAGGAATTGCGGTTTCTTCTGAGAAGACACCCGCCAAAATTTTCCATGCAACAAGAGCCATGACGAAAACTGGAAGAACTGAACTGGTTGCACCGTTGGGCAAGTTTTCAAACAAGGGCAACAACAAAACCCTCAAATTCAAGAAAACGGGTTCCAGTTCTATGAAAAGATTTGTGAATCTAGAAAAAAGTCCCAAGGCGGACTCTGTTTCAAGTGGTAGATCTGTTTCAGGATCTACTAGATGCTTTCTCTACCAAGATGGGCTGATTACTCTTCGTCTGAAGAAACCTTCGCCAGTCATGATGGCAGAAGTAGATGACCAGCTTCAAAAAATGGCCTTGACTATCGAGAAACTTACCATAGCTTTAGAGGGAAAAGATGCCCAAATTGCAAAACTCATGTAAAAGCTTGAATTGCAAATTCTGGTAACAGAAAACAAAAAAGAAGTTGTCGCCTTTTCTCAAATTATGAAGCTTGAAGTTCAAGAAAACAAACAAAAACAAGTCTTGGATGACGAGCTGTGGTGCTAAATGTGATATGTGACACCACACAAATCTCAATTGGATCTTTATTCATTCAGCAATTGCAACACATGATTGCTGATACTATCCATGCACAATACAAAGGTTCAACACAGTATTCAATGCCATACGCCAAGCCTTACAGCTATTGTGTTGATGAAATAAGGATGCCTCTAGGCGATCAACTTCCAAAATTCTAGTGCTTTGATGGGAAGGGTAGTCCTAAAGAACATATAGCTTATTTCATTGATACCTACAACAACATTGGTACCTATAATGACACCAGCAATTTGTGTGTTCACTCAAATGTGCCACTTTTGAATGATACACTAACTTACCAGCTGGATCAATTGACAGTTGGGATCAACTTAAGTGTGAGTTTCTCACGCGCTTCTATAGCACCAGGTTAACTGTCAGTCTTCTTGAACTCGTTAGGATAAAACAAAATAAGGACAAACTAGTAGTGGAAAATGTTGAGCACTGGAGAAATCTCTTCCTTAACTGTAAAGAACGCATAAGTGATTCATCTTCTATTGATATGTACGTTTAAGGCATGCATTAAGGATTACTCTACAATCTCCAAGCCAATATACCTCACTCATTCGAAGAATTGGCCACTAGAGCTCATGATCTAGACCCGCGCGACAAGAAAGACATAAAGAAAGAGCTAAAGAAGGACAGTGGTAAGCTAAACAAGTTGAAAGAAGCCATGACAGTTTCCACTATTCCTACAAAAATCAACTTCCAAAAAGAAAGTTCAAAATCAAGTGTGAAAACAAAGCCTGAATACAAACCAAACCCAGGGAACGGTCAAAAGAAGCGCTTTCACACTTTAAAAGAGCTCGAAGAAAAAAAGTATCCATTTTCAAATTTAGATGCTTCTGAAATCTTGGATCAACTTCTTGAGCAAAAGATAATCGAGATTCAAGCACCAGAAAGGCCAGAAGAAGTTGGTCAAGTCGGTAACCTAAGACATTACAAATTCCATCAGATCATCAACCATCCTGTCGAAAAATGCTTTGTCTAAAAGACCTTATTGTCCAGTTAGAGAAGAAAACAAGATCAAGCGCGAAACCGATGACAATTCGACTGCTAAATGTGCAATGATTCATTTGGCTCGTTCAATGTGGTGCCAATTTTGGAAAGTAAGAACATCTTCCCGTTTAGATATGAAGCTGCATAGCCTGTGTTAGGGCCGGTCAAGTTTGTACCTCATCTTCCAGAAGGAGCGAAACAGGTAAATTTTGAGGTTGATAGGAAATTCACTATCACATATATCTATCCAGGAATGGATAAATCTCGAGCTCCAAACTGTCTGAGTTTCTATGATGTCATGACAGATGACCTTGGCATTTGGATCTCTGACACGGAAGATGAGTTGGTGGTGGGTGGTACACTTTTAAAAGCAAAAAAGCACCAACACTAAAGGTCAACCAATACAAAGAAAAAAATCATCCCTCTATCCTCCTAAAAAGCAAACACTGGGGGGCATGTCAAACTGATGTTTACCCTACTAAAAAGGCAACCTCAAAAGAAAATCGAGGTGGGTAGACTTTGGCAAAAAGATGTAGTACACGACGCTCTTCCGATCTCAAAAGCTTTCAAAGCCTTCACATCCATCCAAAAATAACAAATGGTCAAAACAAAAAAGATTGCCAAGGAAGGCTCAAATGAAGAAATTTCATGGTAAAACAGTCCCAAAAGTGAAAGAAGTTTCAGGTTATTCTCCAAGATCTGTGACGTTTGGAGAATATTTTCCCTAAGGATTCTTCGAAGAACACTCATTCACTTCATATGTCACTAATGTGGATGAAGAGAAGGAGTCAAAAAGTACTGTAGATGAAAGTTCTAATATGAAGAAGGGTTCTTCATAGCTGGACACCCTTCTTTCTACAACATTGTCAGAAGCTTTGAAACTGCCATTCGATACTCGTGTGGCTTTAGCTTCCACATTGATTGATCCAGAAAATTATCAGGATCACATCATAGAACCTGTCAAATCTAAAACTTATCAAGACTGTATGGCAACCATCGCATTCACTGATTAAGACTTCAACTTTGGTCTCGTTTGTATAACAGGCCATTATATGTAAGCGGTCATATTCGATATTGTAAATTCAATCAGATATTGATTGATTGCCTCTCTGCTATAAACATTACACAAATAAAAACAATGGAAAAGATTGGCATAAAGGTAGGCGACCTATTAAAAGTAACAACATGATCCAAGGGTTCAAACAAAAGGGTCAGTGAGCGATGGACATGATCCACCTAAAGTTGCAAAGAGAAGAGCTAACTTCCTCCGCGCTCTTCCACGTCATTGACACCAAAACATCCTTCAAGCTACTCTTAGGACGAGTTTGGTTGTACGAAACTGGAGTGGTGCCTTGGCATCAATGCTTCAAATACTACTGGGACGGGAAGGTAAAATTTGTAGTGGTTGAGTTAAAGCCATTTGAAAAGAAGAATCCTATCTTGGAGACGCCAAATTCTACTTGGAGAATGAAGAATCTCACTCATCAAGTTTGTTTGTAGATAGATTCAAAAACAAATATGTAAAGGCAAAGATTCTGATGTTGCTCCTGTTTTACCCCATCAAATTATCATATGTAAATCAAAAGTTAACTGCAAAGGGCCATCAACACATGAACAATATCAGTTGCCAAAAGATGCCAAGTCATTAACTTTTCCGCTACCTAAGATTTCAAATGTGGTCTTGCCTCATCAGCTCATCCAAAGCTCAGGAGATAATAAAGCTTCAACATCTTCATCAAAACTTCTGATGGAACAAAAATCGTTAAGTGTTGAAGAACAACCGTTGAAGCAAATCTTTAAATGGTGTTATAATCGTCAGGCTAAGAAATTACTTGAAAGTGCAAGATATGGAAAAGAAGAATCTCGAAAATTAGGTGATCTTGATGCTGTCCTTGCAAGTGGACATGTTTCTTCAGGACCAAATACATCTCGACCAAAGTATGAGTTGGGATACGAGTCGAGTAGACCAAAAGGAATCAAGGTCAAGAAAGTCTCTTCAAATCCAGTCATGATCCAGATCGTCAAAGTTCCTGGTAAGATTGTAGAAGGCCCCGGTCAGCGTTTGATCTAATAGAGGGCGAAAATTCTAGAATGTCAGTATTCAGTCAGTTAAACGAAGAGACTTCAACAACAATTGATCTAAAAGAAAAACCATCCATTTTCCAAGGATTAGGTGGTAACATTTCCACCACTAATCATGAGCAAAGACAAAGTCCTCAAAGGCAATCTGCATTTTTTCAGCTGGGAGTAAAAACTGCTAACCCAAGTTTAAAACCACAAAAGTAAAAAAATAGATGCAAAGGCAAATAATCCCAAGTGCGCCAAAATAAAAAGGCAAATGAAGAGGAAGTTTCGGTCAACCACATTGCTTTTGAAGAAACATCCGATTAAGGATACGAATATGAAGAAGCAGTGGAACCTGAACTAGCTCCACTAATATTTGAAGAAGGTGGGAAAGCAATTGTGGACGACTTAAGGCAGTTGAATTTAGGAATTGATAAATACCCAAGGCTCGTGTTTGTTAGTGCTCTTCTCAATCAGAGGAAGAAGCTGAGTACTTCAAACTATTGCAAGGATACAAAGATGTTTTTGCATAGTCTTACAAAGACATGTCAGGACTGGATCCCAAAGTTACAGTCCATCATCTAGCTATAAAACATGGAGCTCATCCAATAAACCAGCCTCAGAGAAGGTTTTGTCCAGAATTGGTTTCCTCAAATTGAAGCTGAAGTAAACAAGCTCATCAAAGCAGGATTCATACGTGAAGTCAAATACCCAGCTTGAATTGCAAACATTGTCCTCGTTCGAAAGAAAAAAAGGACAACTTAGAACGTGTGTCGATTTTTAGGATGTAAACCAAGTTTATCCAAAGGATGATTTTCCATTACCAATAACAGAACTGATCGTCGATGCAACTACAGTGCTCGAGATTCTTTCTTTCATGGATAAGTCGTCTAGGTACAATCAAATCAAAATGAATCCTAAAGACGAAAAGCTTACAACATTTTGTACCCCTAAAAGCATATACTATTACAAAGTAATGCCTTTTGGACTGAAAAATGCGAGGGTAACCTACCAAAGGTCAATGCAGAAAATTTTTGATGACATGATGCATAAAAAGATAGAGTGTTATGTCGATGACCTGGTGGTCAAGTAAATAAAACAAAGTGATCGTCTTTGAGACTTACGAAATGTCTTCGAAAGATTTCGTCGTTATCAGTTGAAAGGGAACCCACTGAAATGTGCATTTGGCATCACCTCTAGAAAATACCTTGGGTTTATTGTCCAACATCGAGGCATTAAGATAGATCAATAAACAATTGATGCTATAGTCAATATACCAGAGCCAACTAGCTTGCGTGAACTGAAAAGTCTCCAGGGAAAGCTTACCTATATCCGTAGGTTCATCCCAAATCCCGCTGGACGATGTTATCCATTCAACAAGCTAGTAAAGAAAGATGTTCTGTTTAAATGGGACGATGCTTGCAAGAATGCATTTCAAAGCATCAAACAATATCTGTCTCATCTAGAAAACCACTGATCCTTTATGTTGCGGCACAAGAGCACTCATTAGGAGCATTGCTTGCCCAAGTTAATGATGAAAGAAAAGAAAGCGCCATTTACTACTTGAGCAGAACATTGGTCGGTGTAGAATTAAAATACTCACCTATTGAAAAGATATGTCTAGTATTAATCTTTGTAACTAAAAATCTAAGACACTACATGCTACCACATACGATTCATCTCGTCTCAAGGGTAGATCCTCTAAAATACATTATGTCAAGGCCAATTTTAGCAAGAAGAATAGGAAAATGGGCATTCATGTTGTCCGAATTCGAAATCAAATTTATCCAACAAAAGGCAATCAACGGACAAACCCTGGCCGAGTTTCTTGCTGATCATCCAATTCCAGTAAAATTGGGAACTTCCTAAAGATCTTTCTGATGAAGAAGTCTTTTATACTGAAGTAGTTCCATCATGGAAGCTATTTTTCGATGGAGTTGCTCAAAAATACGGTACTGGGATAGGAATAGTATTTCTCACTCTACACGATTAGGTCATGCCTTATGCATTCACTTTGACAGAAAGATGTTCCAACAATATGGCCGAGTATCAAGCTCTCATTATCGGTCTAGAAATTGTGTTGGACACGGGCATCAACTAGCTTGAAGTTTTTGGAGATTCCATGTTAATCATTAACCAGCTTCTGTCAGAATATGAAGTCCCAAATTCAGTCCTGAAACCATACATTGAATATGCGTCAACCCTTTTAAACTTATTTAATTCAATAAAAATCAAATTCATCCTAAGAAATGAAAATAGAGAGGCTGATGTTTGGCTAATCTGGCTACTGTTTTAGCTAAGTCATAGGGAGACTTTGCCCATCCAGTATCAGTTGCTCAAAGATGGGTAATTCCACTATTGAAGCTTGAACAAATGGAGGAAAATAATAATGTTGAGGCTGTCAATGAAGACAAAGAAGACTGGAGATAGCCAATCATTGATTATTTTCAACATCAAAAGCTGCTAGATAATTCTCACCACAAAATTGAGATAAGAAAGCATGCACTTTGTTTCGTCTTCTACAAAGATGCACTCTATGGGCGATCATTTGATGGCGTTTTCCTTCAATGCCTAAGCAATGAAGAAGCGATGCATACCTTAGAAGAAGCTTATTCTGGGATATGCGATGCATGTCAATCAGGTCCAAAGCTCCTTTTTTTAGTAAAAAGAATAGGGTATTATTGGCTAACTATGGTATAAGATTCCATAGAATATGTGAGGAAATGTGAAGCTTGTCAAGTCAATGTGATCTTCATTCATCAGCCTCTCAAGCCATTCCATCCGACAGTGGCTTGTTGGCTATTTGATGCATAGGGCCTTGATGTGGTTGGGCCTATAAATCCTAAATGGGCTGAAGTTGTGCCACTAAAAGAAGTAAAGAAAGAAAATATGGCAGATTTTATCTATACCTAAATCATTTACCGGTATGGCATTCCGCGACATATCATCACCGATAATGGAAAGCCCTTCTGCCATAGCCATATAAACAATTAATGTGCAAAGTTTTGGGTTTAGTCAATATAACTCGTCCATGTACAATGCAACACCTAATGGATTAGCAGAAGCTTTCAACAAGACCTTGTGCAGCCTACTGAAAAAAGTTGTATCAAAATCCAAGAAGGACTGGCATGAAAGAATTGGAGAAGCATTGTGGGCTTACCACACCACTTATCGAACTCCAACACAAGCCACACCATATGCTCTTATATATGGAGTTGAAGCTGTACTTCTTTTGGAGTGTCAAATCTCATCATTAAGACTCGCCATCCAAAAAGGGCTAACAACAGATGAAAATACTGCAAGAGTTGGAAGCGCTGGATCAAAAGACGCTTGAAGCTCAATTACAATTGAAATGCTACCAAGTTAGAATGGCCAAGTCCTTCAACAAGAAAGTGCGACCTAGGTCATTTCAAGTTGCAGATTTGGTGCTCTCCATAAGAAGACCAATCATCATTACAAGGAAGACCCAGGGCAAATTCCAACCAAAATGGGATAGTCCCTATGTAGTGACTCAAGCATTCACCAATGGAGCATACAAGATTGTGGACAAGGACGGATTGCGGATCGGCTCTATTAATAGAAAATTTCTAAAACACTTTTACACGTAGAGTCCTTTCTCTACTCTTCAAAAAATATCTTGTACTACTCTTGGCCCGTAAGAGGATAAACTGTTATCAGCTCAAAATAAAAAAAAAAAAGAAAAAAATTCAAACTCATACGAGACAAAAAAAAAGTCTTTTATTGAACTACGTCTGACTTGATCTTTTTTAAGGGCACGTAGGCAGCTTGTATAAGAAAATTAATCCTAGTTCAGTAGTGAAATAAAAAAAAAAACCCTTTGTTTTTTGCTAATTGTCTTTTGTTGGCGATAAAAAAAAAAGTAATATAAATGATTCATGATATAAAACCAAAATTCATATTATTGAATGTTGAAATAAAATTCTTACATCGAGAAAAAAAATGAGGGAAAATAATAAATCAAGCACTATCCATCAGGCGCATCAAGCTATCTTGAAGTGCACTCCTTTCCTGACTGACTGTATGTACTGCAGCAGCATCTATGACTTGAATTTGCTCCAATGAAAGTCTTGCAACTCGAAGTTCAGTTATCTTTTCAGTATGGGTTTATAGTTCATCAGGAAGCCTATCAAGTTCAAAAGTCAATTGGCTAATCTTCTCTTCCATAGTCGGGGGAGAGACAACATTCAAAGTCTTCAAAGGCATGTTGTCTAAGGCTTTTTGAAAAGTTTCAAGGGTGTTAGCTTTTAAAGGTGCAGAGGTTACTTCAACTTTCTCATTAAGAATTTCTTCAACTAAATCTTGATTGGATGCTATAACTCCTCCACAAATGCTACTAGGGTATTTGCTAGGAAAGTTTTTGCAGCTAATAAATTCTTCAATACCTTCAAAAGCATCAATCACCTTATTAGTATGATTGAGTAAAGGTGAAAATTCTTAAGGAACTGGAGGAAAGTCTCTATTAAAAAAAAAAAGATAAGAATAAAGTTTTTTTAAAACAGAAAAAAAAGAGGCCTCATCTTAGGTCGTGAAAACAAAAGATATACCTTGATTTTGCAATTGAGGGGATGTAGTCAAATATTCATTGTCAATATTGATGCTAACTCTCAAGACTGTTGGATCAGTACCATTGTACACAAGAAGCCTTTGGCTTTCCTTTAGTGTGGGATCCTAAAGTCAAAAGGTAGAAGATCAGGAAATATGCAAAATAAAAAAAGGGGAGAAATGATAAATAAATTTTTTTTAGCTGATCTCGAGCAGTTTTATTGTTCTCAAGAATTACTGCAGATACATCTTTGACATGTTAAAAAGATGATGCCATCATTAAGGGAGGATGAGAAACTTTAAGTTTATTTGCACTTTTATCTACAGAGAACACTAAGATCTCTTTTTTGAGGAAGTTCTTGAGAGGTCACAACCAACTATTTTGACACTGGTATTTTACCTTTGCTTGATGCAGCCAAGTCAAAATCAAACCTTCACTTGATGCTAAAATTTGAATTGAAATGTTTTGGAAGCTTTTCAAGACTTTAGCTTTCCATCAATCTTTGTGCTCTGCATCAACATGGAATTGTGTATCCTTTTCATATATCGGTATATGGAATAAAGAACCGCTCCTCATTAGGGTTAATAATAACCAAACTCGATACAAGTTGATGGCGTTGCTTGAAGTACCCATGCTTATTGGAGATCCCAGAAGTGTTACCTAAAACCTTGCTGTCTTGAAAACCTGTTAGGACTATAAGCTTCTAAAATGTAGGAAGATCCTCTACGGTAAGAAAGAAATCTAGGTCGAATGCTTATCATAAATGCTGTATCTCTAGATTTCAAACTTGCACTTTGTGCATGCCATGAAAGGGAGGCGGTTCGACTAGACTCCAACTAAAATCATTGGAATTCATTGATCCACGAATAATATTCCTACAATCGGCTACTTCAAGTTCCAAAGGCAAGACATCATTCAGCATCCCTGTAAAGTTCCTGACAGTCGGGCGGTTTGTGCTGTCACTGATTAAATCATAAATCCCATGTGTGAAGTACTTTGCAATCCAAGTGTAAAGAAAATGTCCCGGAAATGAGTGAGGAATCTGGCCAAGGTCTGAACAAGGTGGATAGTCAGAAATTTGTGTAAGTCCTCTGTAGATGCTAGCCAAAATTGTAGGAACAAGGCTGTAATTGGCCCTGGTAGCCATTCTAGAAGCCACTTTGAAAGTCCGTACTCTGATATAATCTTCTCTGGAAGGTAGAATAAAACAACAAAGCCAAAGGGACAAATAAGCAGCTATTTCATACTCATCCTCATCCTCTTCTTTAGCAGATAAAGTAAACGGTAAGTCATACCAATGGCTCGAATCTCTGCAAGAAATATTCTTTGGCTTGTCAATCGGGATGGGTCTTACAATTTTTGTCAAGATTTTGGAAGCAAATTCATCAAATCTGAAGAGTTGGGCACAACTTCCTCGTAGTAGTCTCTCAAAATGGAAAGGCTAGTGATGTCTCGGATGTCCAAAAGAGAAATACCTAGCTCACCGCAACTAGTAACAAAAGTATTAGTTGTTGGGTACCAAGCTTCACAAAGGGCGACGAAAGCAGAATCTGGACGATCGTAGTCTAAAGTAGTGACTCCAACCACATAAGCTAAATCCCATTTTTTTCCTCTGCCGAAGAAGTTTCTGAACCCAGAGAGACCATTCCTAAATTTTTCCAAATAAGGGATGTCTTCATGCCCAAATAGGTCTTCACCCCATCGAATCTCCTTATTGCATATTCTTTTTGAAACCAGTACTTTAGAAATAAATTCCGTGCTCTAGGAATGATGACGCAGAGTGCATAAATACGGATGTTCATGTAAATCTTCACGATGTGCACTGAGAGCAGTCATGTGAAGTTTGGGCAAGTGGTTTTGGGCAATGGAAGGTGAAGGATGTGTCATTGCGTCATCAACACAAAGTTTAAGTCCACCACCCCCTTCTGATACTCCAAAGCAAAGGTAAGTCTTCTCGTCAATTTTAATTTCTGAAATGGCATATAAGTCTAGGTCTTGGTTCCTCTTAGAATTCTTCTTAAAATTTGATTTTTCCATTCCTGTAAATAAATTAAAACAATTATAAAATGTCACAAATCAAAATTAAACATATGGCATGAAGTGTGAAGGCTTAACTAAACTTAAGAAAAAAAATTAAAAAATAAAAAAAAGGGAAAATCAAAGCATGGAAAATTAACCAAAAAAATGAAGAAACAAAAGAACAAAGTCAGAACATGTGAAGCTTAAAAAAAATGGACGTCAGAACTTTGTTTTAAAAAAAAACAAAAAAAAATTCAAAATAGAATTGCACGTGAAAACTTGAGGAAAAAAATGAAAAGAAGTGAGAGCACATGCATGTTCCAATTGGAAAAAAAAAGGTCAAAAACTTCGTTTAAAAAAATAAAGGTGTAACACTTTTGCACTTAAAAAATTTTCCAAAGCCAAAGCTTTAAATCTTCCACATCAAGTGTATTGGACAAAGGTTTAATTTTGCCCTTAGCACAAGACACGTTGGATAAAAAGATAAGACTTCAAATCCTTAATGAAAAATGTGTTAGTCTAGAACCTCGGTCCTTAACAACAGATGTATTGGACATAAACAAGTCCTTAACATAAGATGTATTTGACCTTAAATGGTTCTTAGCCTTTAACATTACAGTTGCACGGATTTTGAAAATTTTAAAAGACCTCGTCCTTAACATAATATGTGCCTCGCGTGAAAACGCTCTCCAAGCATAAAATGTATTAGATGTTAAACCAACTCCTACTATTGACATAAGATGTATTGAATCAAAGGTTTTTACCTTGACTCTTAACATAGTACATTGCAAAGGGTTAATTCTTGGTCTTTAATAGGCGCATGAAATTTAATCTTCAAATAAATTTAAAAAAAAATAAAATAAAAAGAGAAAGAGAAAGGTAGAAGGAATGAAATTATCGGCAGCCAATTCTTGATTTTTTACTCCACATAAAAAAGTGGGGAAGATCTAAAAAAAATTTCATCAAATTCTTCAAAGAAAGTCTTCAAAGCATGAGGGAATCAAAGTCTTCACAAATTCCTACGCATGCAAACCATTTAAAACTTTATCATTCTATACAAGTGACTCCACCTTTTATTACTCGTAAGTTCAATGTGGAAGACGAATTGTACACAAATCAAATTAACCTTAAAAAAGAGTTTATATAGAGCCCTAGGGTTTGCATGGATAGAATTGATTAGTGTCAAAATTTGCATCTTTGATATATCATTTATAAGGCACTAAATGTTTATTTGATAGTAGTCCAACCATTTTATTGAGGTAAATTGATTTACATGCTACAAGTTCATTTTGTCTGAATACATAGTCTAAAAATACAATTAATTCAAGTGTGTATTCATATGCACATTGGCAAGTATTATACATGAAAAATGGTAATTATTGATGTATTTTATGTGTTTCAAGTGTTGCAAGTTCATGGCGCAAGTTGATCAAGACAAGTCGGGATGTTCAACAATTACGTCTATTGTGGGCAAGTGTCAAAGAAATCATGATAATAGGAGTTTTAGAGGTCCACTGAAGATGATTCAAGTCGGATTGGAAAGATAACTTAAATATCTACCAAATCATCTCTTATGACCAATTCAAATTCGGTTCGCAATGTTGTCAAAAGTCATCATCAAGTTGCAAGTTGTGTTCTTATCAAGATAAGGTGTTGACTAGTCCACAGCCTTCACTATTTTGATCATATCTAGAGTTCTAGATATTGTATTAGTGTGATTCAAGCTGGATAAATGAAGAAAAGATATCTATCTACAATCTTCATCTTTATCGCTTTCCCAGATTCAGAACTTAAGTTGACCAAAAAATAGCCAAGAGGAGAGAACCAGAACATTTTGACAGTCAAACATTTCGTCTGTACAGTGTTGGTGTTTCATACATAAGTCGAGTTGTAATTATCCAAACACTGTGATTCTTACTCCATTAGAAGTTGAAGATCTAAAAATCGTATTTTATCATCCGATTCTAAATATTGATGGAACAACTTCCAAAATTGCCTACTATCTACAAGTTGATGCATTCACCTGATGGCTGCTGGACAAGTGGGCAGTGCTTACTATTTTGGACATATCTCGGCAGAAAAATCTCCAATTGGCCTGAAATTTTTCCTCTACATAGAAAACTAATTTTGACACAACTTGTATTTTGGTAATAAGTCCAAATTCATTGTATATCATCATCAAAGTATAGCTACAACTTGCATCAGATTTGCTGAAGCCAGCCTAGCATGTGGATTAAATTTGATCAAGTTGTAACAAGCAAGTTAGCTTATTTTCTCTATATAACAGCACTCTTGTAGTCATTCAAGAGCAAAGTTTTTGGAGAGCAAAACATGAGAGAAAGGAATGAGGAAGCAAGGAACAAAGTAGAGGCATTTTCATATAAGAATTCATAGATTTATACTTGAATCTATGTTGGGTTTTACTTATTTTTGTTGCTTTACTTTGATTATATTCTAAATATTTTTGTACTAAGGTTGAAGATGAAACCCTTTTGACAGTGTAATTGTTTGGGTATCAAATTAATACCATTTGTGTGAAATGTTTATCTTTCTTACTCATTTCATTAATCAATCCGATATATCTTTCATCTCTAATATCACATATTATTGATAGTTAGAGATTCGGTTGACTAATCCATGCTTGAATTTGGTTGTTAAGTAATTATCTTTGATTTGTAATTTTCTTTAAATTGATATGGAGAACGCTTAGATAGTTTAGTTATAGAAGCAAAGAAGAACCAACCTTAGAAACTTAATTGTTAAATCTATAGGTAACAATAAATTGATTTCACTTGTTACTTGAATTTGGGAATTAATAGATACCTAGATAGGATGTTGTCGAATGTGGTGGCTTCAAAAACCTTAGTAATTCCTTTTTCATTGATCAAAACTTCTTGAAACTTATTGTCTTTAATTATTTTCATTTCATTCTTAGTCTTAAGTTAATAGCTAGAAGTAAACTAAGAAAGACTACATTAAACTTTCATATTCATCTTTCCATTCCTTATGGGATCGACCTCGTTATTCATGTTTCTATATTCCAATTGATACGTGCACTTGCGAGTATTTAAAATTGACACAATAGGAATCAATAGAAAATGTATGTCTTGGAGAACAAGAACAATAAAGTTAAGGTAATTCTTGGAAAAAAGAGAAAAAAATTATGAGGAAAAAAAAAGAGACAAAAAATAAAAAACTAATTTGACTTATTTGGTATTTTTAGTTTCTTGTCCGTTAAATTATTTTTCTTCGTGATTAATGGGTTTAACTTCTAAATTCATTTCTTGTCATACATGTCCCTTCTAAATAAAAATTCTCTAAATTAAAGTTTTCAAGATTTATCTATTTATTTATTTTCATAATAAATTGATAAATCTTGAAGGGGCATTTGTAGATATAAAAATTTTTCACAGGTTTATTTTATAAATTGGGCCAATGTCAAATGAATTAGTCTACTTAAACATTTTAAACTCATAAGTCTTGTTTAAATTAAAAAGCCCATTAATCAGTAGGAGGTCCATCTTACTGTTAAAGACCCGTCCTACGTCTAAAGTGCTGCTCATGGCCCATCCTACTTTTTCTTGAAACCTTAGGTTTTCCCTATAAATGGGGGTGCCTTTGGTTCATTGGTAATCACAAGTCACTGGTGTACAAAAACTCTGAAGACCCAGAGTTGCCAAAACTCTCCCAAAATCAAGTCATAGATGCTGAAGCACAAAAACCCTACAGTTAAATCAAGTCAAGCCAAAGCCAGAGGATCAAAATCTTCTACAAATCAAACTCAAGCCAAATTCAAGTCCAGAATCAAGTTCTTTGATTATTCACCAAGTTCAAGTCTTCAACAAATCAAGTTCAAATTTCGAAGTTTAGGATTCAAGCCACATGGCTGCTTCAACCTTTCGATCGTTAATCAGAAGATTCACAAGAGGGTTATTCACTTATTTGTAAATCTCTCAAAAATCAAATTTGTAACGATTTGTTGTATTGATTAATACGCATAATTGTTCTACGGTATGATTTGTGTGTGAGGAAGGAGAGGAAATCCAGGTGAATGTCGAATTGTCCAGTGAGGGAGATAGGGCTGATTCCAGGGATGGAGATGTCTAGGTTGACTAGATAAGTGAGTAAAGTGGTAAGGGTGAGGAAGATGATGAGGCGAAGGTGAGCTCCAGTGGACGACCTCCGACGGTAGTGGTGCGTGAGAAGGACCTGCTGTGGGTGTGTAAACATATCCCCTCAAAAGTCTGGGAGACCGATCTACAGTATTTCATCAGAAGTATCGCGTAGCCTTATAGGTCCCCAATGAAGGGGAACGGGCTCACTGCCATCCTAGAAGGTGCATGGCGGCAAGCATACAAATGTTCAAGGCTGGATTTAGAGTGCCACTCTTGCAACTTGTGACCAGACTACTGAGGTTTTGGGGAGTTGCCCCATCGCTGATTTCTCCAATCGGGTAGAGGACTATAATTGGAGTCTTTGCGCTCCAGTAGAACAAGGGTTGTCGGTATCCTAGCCCTAAGGACTTCAACTCGTATTATCTATTGAAGGCCTCATCTGGTAGCAAAGATGGTTTTATGTAGCGGCGCACCACAAAGCTAGTGCTCAGTAGATTTGGGAGAACTTGGTGAATGGGGTCTCGAAATCGGTCTCTAACAGGAAAGAGAGCCGGTTTTAGGTGGGAGGTGAGTTGAGGACCCCACCGATTTCTAGTCACAAGACCACGAGCATACCGATGAGCTACATGATGCCTAGTAAGTAGCTCCTAAATACTTGTTTTATTAGAGCTAGCGAGCTAATGCTTAACTATGTTTCCTTTCGTGTCAGGTGTATATCGAGGTCAACTGCTGTCTCCAACTTTTAACGAGTAGGTTGAAGTAGTCATTGGGCTAAAAACTTAAGATCATCACCTTGCAGACTTGATAGACGAAGACTTTTTGATTAGCACGGGCTTCTCAGTTCCAAGAATTGAATACATCTCCAATGACCCTAACAACTATAAGTTGCCATTTTACTCCTGCTCCTCTAAGCGACTTTGTCAAAAAGGCCTAACGCTCTTCTTAGCTTCAACCTGGCCAAGAAGCCCTTCGAGTCTACGTTTAAGGGTATGCTCAGGAACCTCTTCAATGCTATGGGTAATGTGGGCAGAGGTTGGTCAAAGAAGTGGGAAGGTTATACCATTTCGCTTTCGATAGCTGAGCTTCTCCAAGTGAGTACTGCTATGCGAGCTCGCTCAGTCGTCTTGGATTAGCATGCCATGACTCGTGTGCATAGGATAATTGATGAGAAGAGAAAACTCACCGAGGAATTAGGCCAGGCCATGAAGGTGAAGTGACAGGCCGAGCAGGCTTTGAGGGAGAAGGAACAAGACCTAGCCGTTTCCAAAGATTAGGCCATACATTTGAGGGTAGAACTCGAGGCCTCGAGGAAAAAGGTCAAAGAACTGGAGAACATGCTACAGACTGAGAGGTTGAACCATTAGCAGGCCTTGAAATAGGTAAAAGCCGGGTATCTTTTGACGAGTTGATCAGATATAGTTAGGCAATTGCTAAGTATAAGATCATAGAGGAGTATAAGGGAGACACTGCCACACTCTATTACGAGACTGCCAAAGATATCCTCAGCGAGGTTGAAAAGAAGCGTCCCGAGTGCAGTCGAGTTTTCCTCAAAGAGAAGATCGTCGAAATCAAACAAGACTGGCCTTAAGAGCTCGAACGAAGAAGAAGAGGAAGACAAGGTCCCTGCTCCAGCTCTAGGTAATCAAGTCTAGGGTTGTGCAAAAAGACCAAGCCTGATAGGCCCGAACCAGGACCAGACCGAAACGGCTAGTTTTGGTCTGGGCTTTAACTTTAAAAAATCAAGTTTGGGCTTGAAACCTGAAGCCGAAACGGTTATGATCCGATCATGGACTTTGATATAAAGCCCAAAAAAACCCGAAAATCCCAAAAAGTATGACTCAATATTTTACAGTTTGCTCTACCTTCTAATCTCTGTTTTGACACATGCTAGAAAAAGGTGAAAGAGTTTTAGTAGAAGACATTCGTGAAACATAATCCAAAGAGACTGATGTACCTATTTTTATAGATCAAGTTATATATCTTTGCATTTTATAAAAATAGGGAAAAAGCTAGTTACTTAAATAGTTGTAGTACAATTGCTGTGTAGTGAGTTGATTAGTTTTGTACTCACTTTTGTATGACATAGATTTGAAGTTAAATGAAATGAAATGGTCGAGTAATCGATATGATAATAATTAGATAGAGAAAAAAAATTGGTGAGTAATAACAGTTTTAGAATATTGATTTTCTAACTAAAAGACATAATAAAAAAGACTCATGTACTGGGTTTTTTCACTTTTATATTTGAAAATAAGCATTGATTTGTCATGCACATATCATATTTAGAAATTTGGAAAATTAGAAACAAGAAAAACACTTGAAAAGGCCCGAACAATTACCCGAACCGGATCAAGACCGAAACCGAACAGGCTTGCCCGAACCCCGAATGCACATCCCTAATCAAGCCTAGAGCTTCTTTGCCCATTTTCCCTTTGTATTTTGTATTTTCACTGCTTTATGAATGAAGAATGTTTTCGTCAACTGTCAACTTGTTATTTTTGTGCTTAAATAACTTAGCCATATGTCACGAATGCTCAGTTAGAAGTTTTTTCTAGCCGCATTGATATAAAATTTAAATGAAATTCCTTAGGCAAAGTTTGAGGACGCTAAGTGGAAGCTCGTACTAGTTTTGGTTGCATACACGAAGACAGAATTAATTAAAAATTTGAACAAGTGTTAGGTCGCTAAATGGAAGCTCGTTCTAGCTACGTTGACATAAATAAAACTTTAAAGAGAACTCTTTAGACCAAGTGGTAGGACGCTAACTAGAAGCTCGCTCTAGTTTTGGTCACACACACGATGATAAAATTGAGTAAGGATTTTATCCAAGTGTGAGGTTGTCAACTAGAAGCATGTTCTAGTCTTGATATAACAAGTGTTAGTCGCTAGCTAGAAGCTTGCTCTAGCTTTGGTCGTATAACACATTAGTATTTGATCTGTATCGTACAGAAATATGACAAAGTAAATATTCATTATTTGAAATATTGCCCAATTGTCAAGTCACAAAATCATGATGTGAAAGTTTTTGAGCTCGTATTGGCTTGTTAATTTCACCAGCCATGGCCTGACAACTATGATACAAAAATTTAGATTTGAAACATAGCTACGAATAGTATCTTTTCAAGTATTCTGCGTTCTATGGGTGCATCAATACAACTCCTTGCATATCTTCAGTTTCATTTGTTAGAGTTTGTCTGACTCTGTATGGACATTCCTAGTTTGGTTATATGTTGTGTTTTTTATTTCAGCCAGCTCTCTTTTTTTAGCGCGCATGTTGAGTTCGTAGGTAAAGAGCTCGTTGTTGCTTGTTTCGTTAAAATACACTACCCTAAAAGTTGAGACTTCTAGTTCTATTGGGATCATAGTTTCAGCTCCATATGTGAGGGAAAATGGGACCTGCAGTTCAGCAGGTCGTTTGGTAAGACTATAGAACTACAGGCAACTCTTCAGTCCAATTTCCTTTTAGAGCTTCCAACTACCTCTTCAAGGCTTGTTTGATCAACTTGTTAATGGCTTCGACCTGTTCGTTGGCTTGCGGATGGTGGGGAATGGAATAGAAGTTCTTTATTCCCAATTCTTTACAAAATGTTCTGAATCTGGAGTTGTCAAATTTCTTGCCGTTATCTATGACAATAGCATTTGGCACTCCAAATCTGCAGATAATCGACTTCTAAATAAAGCTTATCATTTTTCGCTCTGTAATGGTGGCTAGAGCTTCAACTTCTATCCATTTTGTGAAGTAGACGACAACTACAATAGCAAACTGAGTTCCACCTTTTCCTTTTGGGAATGGGATGAGGTCCATACCACATTTAGCAAAAGGCCAGGGTCCTGTCACTGAGGCCAGCTCTTCTGGAGGGGTTTTGATAAGAGGAGCAAATCTTTGGCACTTATCGCAAGTTTTAGCGAAGTTAGTAGCATCCTTCTTGACTATTGGCCAAAAAGTCAATGGCATCCTTTTTTACTATTGTCCAAAAGTACCCCTGCCTCAATCTCTTGTACACAAGGTATTGCCAATGAGCGATCTCCATTGTTGTTACTCCTATTCTGTTAATCGATGAGGTTTCAAGCTCTCCAATTGGATGCAACTGAGCTCCCATGCTACCTTGCTTGTTGTGAGTTTAGTCAAAGCATTGTCATGACTATTCTCAGATCGCAGAATTTGTATAATTTCAAGCTGATCCAATCTTTTCAGCTCGTCTATTAGTTTATCTTGGTATTGGAAGAGTCTTTCCCCTCACATCTCGTAGGCTCTACTTGTTTGATTCATGATGAGCTGGGAGTCGCTTTTGACAAACACTTTTTTGACTCCTATAGATTTTGCCATGTTGATTCCTACTAGGAGTGCTTCATATTTGGCCTCATTGTTAGTTACATCGAAACCAAATTTGATTGTTTAGCAATGATAGTATCCAAAAGGGCTGACTAACACAATTCCAACTCCGGAAGCATGATTGGTTGAAGATCCATCAACATATAACTATTATGTCAGCAGCTTTGGATTGTTGGTTCCAGGCTCTGAGGGCGTGAGCTCGGCTATGAAATTGGCCGGAGCTTGTTATTTGATGGCCGTTTGGGTTTATAATTGAGATCATACTAACTGAGCTCTACCAACTATTTGACCAAAAAGACCCGATAGATCTGGCTTTTAAAGCACTTGTCTTAGGGGTGTGTTGGTTAAGACATCAATAGTACGCTCGAGAAAGTAAGGACGAAGCCTTTTAGAAGCGATTACGAGGGCATATGGAAGCTTTTCCGTAGGAAGGTTCCTTAGTTCCATGTCATTCAGGGCGTGACTTACTTAATAAACTAGGAGCTGACTTGTTCCTTCTATTCTGACCAGAACCACGCTGATTGATGATTCTAAAATAGCTAAGTATAAAGAGAGTGTCTCACCACGCAGCGGTACAGATAGCAGCAGCGAAGAAGAAATATGCCTCTTTAGCTCGTCAAAAGCTACCGGCACTCCTTCATCCATTGAACTTAGATTTTTTTGATGGAATTGAAGAAGGAGTTATATTAATCCATTGATCGTGATATGAAGCAATTCAACGCAGCAACTCACTCGGTTAAGCGTTGAACCTCCTTCACTGACTTTGAAGCTTCTATGTCAAGAATGGCTTTGATTTTCTCTGGATTCACCTCGATTCCCCTTTAGTTGGTCATGTACCCAGGAAGTTCTCAGAACCACTCCAAAAGAACATTTCTTGGAATTCAACTTTATGTTGTAGGCCCTGAGTACTTGGAACATTCTTTCAAGGTCTTTGATATACTGCCCAACTTGTACGCTTTTGACAAGCATGTCGTCAACATAGATCTCCATCGTTTTTCCCACTTGATCCTAGAACATAGAATTCACAATCACTGGTAGGTTGCTCCAGTAATTTTCAATCCGAAAGGCATCATCTTGTAGCAATATAGCCCCTTGTCACTCATAAAAGAAGTGTGCTCTTCGTCGTGAGGGTGCATTGGAATTTGATGATACCTTGAGTTAGCATCCATGAAGTTGAGGAGTTCATGTCCAGCAGTTGCATTAACCATTTGATCAATTCTTGGCAAAGGGAAACTGTCTTTAAGGTAAGCTTTGTTCAGGTCTATGAAATCAATGTAAATTTGCCAAGTCTTATTACTCTTCTTGGTGAGGATGGGGTCTACCACCTATTGGGGACATAGGGCTTCCCTTATGAACTTATTTCCAAGTAGTTTTCGTATCTTTTACCATTAAGGGGTCACATTTTCTGCTTCATAGGCTTAGCTTTGGAATTAATGTTTAGCTTATGGCAGGGGTGCTTAGGATCGGTTCTCTTTATATCCTCGTGGACCCAAGCGAATATGTCAAAGTTTTGTTTTGGAAACTGAATAAGCAGGGTCTTCATGGAATCCTTTAACTCTGCGCCAATTTTGAGCTTGATTTCAGGTCGTAAGTCATCTAGCTTAATAGTTTGGAGCTCGTCACCACGGTGGGCTTGTGCCCTTGACATGAGTCGTGAGTCGTCTTGCTCAGGGTCTGGAGTGTGGATTTCTGATAAAGGTACTCTCCCACCACATAATCCAAGTTACACTTACACGTAGCTTTTTGATCACCTCATACAACAGCTATTCCTTGACTAGTGTGGCACTTTATAATGTAACAGAACATTGAGGCCGCTGCTCTGAGCTCGTACAAAATCGGCCGTTATAAAATAGCATTGTGGTTTGAGGGAAAATCAATAATGACAAAATCAGCTATGATCCTCCTTCTGTAAGGCTCATCTCCTAACTCGATGAGGAGAGTGATCTGCCCTTAGCCCTCAAGAAATCTCTAGTGAAACCTTGGATCCTAGTTCCATCCGGCCTTAGGTTATTTGAATCAATATTCATCTGTAGAAATGTCCTCCAGTAGATGATATTTACAGAACTGCCGTTATCCACTAGTGTTTTGTGAATTTTAATCCCCAAAACTGGCATGGTAATGACGAGGGCATCTGCATGGAGGTGCAGCACGCCATGGGCATATTCATCGCAATTCTGGGCTTCTCACACGAGACCATGCCTTTATCTTTTAGAACCCTTTATGCTGTGATTTCCACTAATGAGTATGCGTATCTTGGCTGGAGTTTGGTTATGTAGAGCTCAGGCATCGAGGTTTGCATGGGGATGAGCTTGTTGATCCCGCCCTTAGCAATTTGCTATGTATTCACCCTGGTCTCTCCGTTCAATGAGTTTCTCGATCTCTTTCTATAAGTGCATGTATTCATCTGATTCGTGGCCTACAGCTCTGTGATACTTACAGCATTTAGACGGGTCTACATTCTTCATAGACTTCTTGAGGGGCTATGCCTTAGGTAAAATTGGCTCATTCTTTAGGAGATTAAAGATGTGCTCAGCAGAAGTGTTAAGCCTGGTAAATGGCTTAGTGGAGGCGGAGGACCTTTTGTTTCTCCCCTAATCCTTTTTAGCTTTCTGGTACCCCTTCAATAGCCTCTTCTACTCTGATATGCTTTTCAACTTTCCTCAGGAGCTCTTTGTAGGTGCAATGCTTACCAAAAATGAGTGTCCTTATACAAACCTAATTTGATAGCTATCAAGAGCAATTCATCTGCCAGTTTTGCCATCATCATGACCTATTTGTTCAAGCAATCTAGGTAGCTCTTAAGCGGTTTATACTTTCCTTGCTTCATCATCCCCAACATTTCCTTAGGGGTTGCCCTTGCTTTAGGCCCTATAAATTGTGTTGCAAACTCTAATGAGAGCTATTCCCATCTCTATACAGACCCCGGGTCTAGGTTCCCATACCAAGTCTGCGTGTTTCCGTCTAAGGTAAGTGCCAAAGCTTCATTATAGCACCTGTTGGGTTCTGGAGCTCCATCTAGGACACGTACCTATAGAGGTAGACCACAGGGTCTGTCTCCCCATTATAAGTCCCAATTTGGGGGACCTTCATTTTCTAGGGCATGACGGCCTCTCAAATGGAAGGGATGAAGGGAGAAGGTCTGCCCCAAAAATCGTTAGCTCTCCTTACTCTGAGCTGCTTCTGTTCTAGGTCGTTAAGTCATTTCCTTAGCTCATCCAGCTCATAGACTTGTAGCAGAGTTAACTGTTGAACTCAAAAGGTCCTCGGTGGCAAGCTCAATGCATAGCTATAGTGAGAAGCTAGTGTTGGGCTCCTCCTTCTTTGACTCATTTCTCTTAGTTATGGTGGCTTTAGTGATCTCAGCTTCTGGGACCTCGCTGGAGTTGAGGCCCTAACCTTGTAAATACACTGCTTTCCCTTGCATTTCTAGAAGAAGTTGGTGCAGCTCGCACCTGGGGAGTTGGTTGACTAAAGCCTTAGGTCAGAGTGAAACTCAGCCTTCTTCTTACATGTGCTCTCAAAGGGTTTACCTTTGTTGGGGATCTTTCAACATTTTTGGCCTGCCAGGAGGAGTCGTCCTTGGAAGATTCCACCATGGTTCGTGAGGAAACTAGCAGATTTTACTACTGTAATTGCCTGACTTCTTAGAGAAGAGCCTCCACTTGTTGTCATAAGGCTTCTGTTTAGATTCAGTGGCCGGCTGTGAGGGTCTGGCACCTGCCGTATCCTTTTGCTTTCTACATATGGCGCCAATTTGTTGATGTCAAATTTTGGCTTCGACTCAACAAATGAAATTTTTTTACTTAGGAAATATATATTCAAATTTGCTCGAATAATAAATGCCAAAGGTCAGAGAATTTTGTGTATTAATTAAGGTGAGTAAATATGGAGAAGATGGGAAAAAACAGCTTCAGAGAGAGAATCATATTTCTGCCTTTCTTCCCTCTATTCATAGTATGTATTTCTTGAATGCAATGATTACAAACATTTAATGCTAACCAATAAGAGATGTGTGTGGGTCTAATCATCTAAGATTATGCTCTAGCTTTTTAACTAATTGCTAGATAAGCTTTGCATGGGTAAGGTGACCGCCGCTTTTATAATGAATGCAGAAGTTCCATCAGAGATAAATGATAAGGCTTGCACGTGGGTTTGCATGTTGTTGTCCAACCGGCGCTTTTCTAGAAAAAGTGGGTAGCGACCTCATGAGCTTAGCGACCTAACGAGCTAAATAGCTAGGGTCTAGAGTTAGCTAGCGAACTTATGGTCGTTAGGTCGTTGAGTCCATCCAGGTCTTTAGGTCGCCTGAGCACAACAAGGGATGTGGGACCTGCTTTCAAGCACTGTTGACCTGTTTGACCTGGCAACCACATTCTCGACGCCTTTTACATTGTAGTCTTGATACTTGCAGAGTTAAAGTCTCTACATCTGAACTACATAACAAATATATTTCCTTATCCAAACAATGGAATGGAAGTGAAGTTGTGGTCACATTGTTGAATTAACTCTTTTAGTAAGTCATAATGTTCTGTATTTCAATTTAATTTGGTGAAAAAATTTTATCGGGTTATTTATTTACCGTTGATTTATAAATGACATAAACACTGGAAGTTATAAGAAATATGTACGGTCGTGACGTGATTCCCCAAAAAAGGTTGGCCAAATCAACATGAGAACCAGTCCGTAAGAATTGAAAATTATCAGATCAACTGAATCATAAGATGTAGTTATATAAAGAATATACTTACTAGGGCCATATAGGGACTGAAGCTTAACCCAAGATACGTCACAACTGTTGTGTGATTTGTGACCAACTAATAAGATGTAGGCATAGAGCTATAAGAGTTCAGTCATCATCTCTATATGCACTAGTAACTTGCCAAAAATCTCATATCCAAATATGGCTCTCCTTTTGTCACTTAAGTTGTATTCAAACCTCACAATTTCCTCAGCCAAAATTGTCCGAGAAGGTAGCTAAGGACTTTCAATACAATAAATATGTTGTTAAAAAATGTATGCTATGAAAATAGAAGATAAAAGTATGCAATGTATATATCGAGAAGAAGAGTGTACTCTGATCCCAAAGTTCGCAATTTTCAAAGCAGGTATGGTTTTACTAAGCTCCTTCAGTTCTGGTAGTATGAGCGCATTAAGTGCTTCTTTGATCATCAATGCCAAATTGATCATATCTCAGGTATAGCCAAAACGGAAATAGTCGAGTTCCTTAAAGAGACACATGAAATGCAATCTTATAACTACTTCACAATTTTGCGTCCAAAATTCTACATCCATGGAGTTTGTCTCCTTTTTCTTAGACTTTTCACTTCAAAACAAAAGTAGAAAATATCAACAGTAGAATACTGCGGTTATCTCTTCATTTGACTGGCATCCTTATTTCAAGAAATATACCAGAGCTTCCATATCATTCTTAGTGGTTTTCTTAGCATTATTAAGATCATCCAAGCTAAATTTGTCAACCAAGCCCTTCAAAAAACAACCGGCCTCATTGGATAACTCGGGATATCAGTGAAGTCAAGAATGTCTGAAAGTTTAAACATCCACTCAATTTGCAAGAACTACAAGAATTAGTATTTTATGAAAAAAAAAGTGAATCAGAACATAGAATATAATTAAACGAGAAAAAGACAATTATCTGTACCTCAACTAAAGCCTAAAACTTAATGAGGGCAAACTCACTCATGAGTAGAGCAAGATCTTTGACCTCAGCCCAATCACAGCCATCTAGCAGAGATAAAGAGGTTAAATTGGTGAGCTCCAAATCCCAAACATGGTCCGCTCTGCTACTTGCTTGAAATGAAGCGGGTGGAATAGAAGTTAGGAGACGAAGGTTCACAGGTTGCTTGGAAACGAAGGCTGTTTAACTCAAATGGTAGAAAAAAGCAATATCTGTTTGACTCAAACAAGCCCTTTGATTCAAACTTTTGAAACAAGCTAGTTCCATGGAATTACAGCAGTAAAAAGTAAAGAACAGTTGCGGCTAGCCGCACGTTTGTTGCGAAAAAGAAAGTGAACCGAAGAAAATGTTTAGGGTTTGAGATTTAATAGCAAATATAGTCATCAATCTATTATATCAATATCATACAACTCCTCCGCTTATAAATAAGTGTTACACTGACCATTTTTACTTAAGGCATGTAAAACAATGTCGCTTTTCATTCCTAAGAATCCTCTTCCCACTTCGATCATTATATGAATGTTGAACGACCAAGCAATAGCAACAACAATGCTCCTATTTCACCCTTGACTTGTTTGGCTTGCTATGTGTTTCCCAAATTCCCGGCTAATTCTAATTTTTCCTTTTAGTGTAAGCAAGCAGTGGGAGAGGATTTAAGTTTTACGTATATGTTAAACAAACAAATATGAAAAATCCCAGTTAACGGGCTTGTGAGTTTGTGTTGCGCGAAGGTTTATCTATTACCAGCAATATGGGTTAACAAAGCTTGGTAATCATTTACAATTCTGATTTCGCACAAGCAACATAGCCCAAAATATAGATATTATTCACAAGTTAGAGAGCCATCTCAAAGTTTAAACAAGATCTTTAACGATCACACATTAAACACACACTAAGCATATTCTATGATTTTTTCTTAAAGTTACTTTCTTTTTGAGTTTTAGTTTTAAATGTTTATCTCATTTGCCGTTTTGTATTTTACGAGAAATTAAGAAACATTGAATTTGTTCCACTTCTGTTAAGTATTAACCACTTAATTTGGAAAAAAAAAATCCATTTACTATTTTAGAGTCAATAACGCCTTACCAAGAAAAAAGGAGTTCTTAAAGCTAAATTTACCACCTAGCTTTCAATTCCTACACAATTTAGTGTTTTCCATACATGAGGAATGACTCCTACGTACTAAATCTAGAAGAGGGTTTAAGAGCTAATAACAGAACAACATCCCCTAAGTTTTTAAAATATACAAACACGAATTAGCTATCCTATGCCTCACCACCATCCGCACACAATCCTGTATACAAGAAATAAAAAATTTCAAGATTGTAAAATTTCTAGGAGCTCGCATAAAGTTAAAATTTCTAATAACAATTGAAAGCATTAATGTCATCAGAAAAGGTTCATAAGAGCTTACACTTCCTTCTTTTCAAGATTATAAATATTATAAAATCATGAAATGTAATATAGTGTAAACTTCTGCATCAGGTTGGTGCTAGAGTATTCAATATTTCACACTGCTACCACCACATTTTCATGCAACTTACTTCCTCACCAAAAGGAGGGCAACTAAGGGAGAAAATAAGGGAAAATTGATTCTTTCAAAACCTACAATATAGGAACATTTTTATTTTCCATGCTACGGATGGCCTATTCAAAGTTTATATATGCATCCTGATCCTTTTCCCGAATAGATTTAAATAGCTTATATAACAGAATATGAAGTGGAATATCCCCTAAGTTTCAGAAACTGCATAAATATGCGGAGGAAATATCATCTAAAAAGTACCAAAGCAACCATATTATAAGGTTTATGTGTCAAAAACAGAACATCGGTAAGTTTCTAAAATATAAACTACGCAAGAGAAAATATCATTAAAGAACTGCTAGGAATTGATCATCCTTTACCTATTGATGCCACAAAACATAAAAGACATAAAAAATGTCAAACAATTTATTTAATGCTTTAAAAAAACAGAGAGAATATCAAGAAATTGGACCATCATTATTTATGGCATTCAAATTGTCCGTTCTACCTTGAGCTTTTCTATACCATGTAATGCACTTCTGCAAGCATTAAGGGCATGCCCTAATCTAGCCCCCACACTCCAAAGAAAGGTTGACTCTCCCTGAAAAAAAAAACACTAGAACTTTGCCACAACCCTATTACAATTTACTAGTCACTTGCCAATGTTAGAAGCTTTTTCAATATATATTGGCCAGCTAGAAGCAACTGGAAGTTCATATTGTAAATATATGGGCCATTCAATTGCAAATTGAAGTTTGAGCCGAATGCCTCCAAACTCGCCATGCACCTGCTACAAATTTGCATATCAAAGTCTTTTCCCCAAAACAGAGAATAGGAAGGGGCAAAAAGAAACAAAACACAGCACATTATACTAGCTAATTGAAATATTGTAAAGAAAGTACGTAACTGATAAACTCCATCAAAATAAAATTGAATAGAAAGATTTTACTAAGAAGATCACTGCTATCAAAAAGTTTGCTACCCTATATAAATGCCATCATTTAGAGTCATGATAAGTGAAAATTATAGTATCAGCCATTGGCAGTCAAATAACAAAATGTAAACATACAAATTAACACTTGTAAGTTAATCCTAATGATGTAATAAACTCTTCCGCCACTTTTGACCAACTTATGTTAGGGCTTGCAACCCATAGTGCTAAGCAGTCTCCATGAGCAAAATCCCTAGAAATTTGACTGTTGCATAGCTTACTCCTTGCGTTAATGAATCTAGATGCAAACATTGTCATTTCTTCCCCAAAGTTATAAGGTGGAGGTAGCAAAGGAATTCCAATAAAATAAACATTTTTTTGAGAACTTTAGAATATATAATTATGCAAGGTATATATCAATATGCAAGAAAAAGGAAGCTTTTCAAGTATGATGGTGACAATATCAAAACCTTTGGAAGGCTTGCATTACGCATATCAAATAAATCTTTGCTAAATTGGCCCATCACTGGCAAGATTACTGTATTCAGGGCTTCGTTTAGCATCAATGAACATGCCAGTTTGTTCACGCCACCAAGTGTGAAGCCAAGATGGAAAATGTGGAGTACCTTAGAAGAGACACGTGATAATCCAGTCAAACTAAAAATTGAGAAATAATTGTTAAAATTATGATTATGCCACTTTCAACGTAATTCATCTTTGATCCATTAAGTCATTTAGTTAACATCAACAACAACTGCACAGTGACACAAGAATACAAAGAAGCATTTTCCAAGTTGTGGAACTTGAGAAATGTGATGAACAATTGCTAAGCAGAAATATACTCTTGCAGCGGAGGCATCACTCGATGTCCATATCGCCCTATGATGTTAGCAATGAAAGGAGCATGAAACAAACTTGAAAATGCGTTGAAACTTGAAATATGGGTAAGAAGCTTTCCGTAATGAATAGCACAGTTATACAGTCATACTTGAATTGTGCAGAGTATAAATTAAACAGTTCTAAAAACAACACGACTGTATCATCGAATGAAATCTGAATGGAAATATTTTACACATATCCAGCGAATACCGCAGTTTTTGATGAAGTTCTCACTGCATATATATATATATGTCGAGATGAAGTATAGTAAAAAATAGTATCAAATGATAAAAGTAATAATGTGTTTATATGGAGCAGGTTGAGGGGTAAAATACGGGTTCCTGAGTTGTTGGTCGTTTGCGCTGAAAGAATGATTTAGTTTGCATCAGTGTTTACTTTTTTGTTCATGTCATGGTAGTACAGCAGTACATACATAGTTGGCAACAACGCAGAAGAAGCACCCGACAGCTCTTCCGATCTCCACTTAGAAGAATAATGAATGAACAATGTTATGTTCTGAAAGTAAAAGCCTGCAAACTGGAAGGTCGAGAATGTGAGAAACAAAACATAAAACTGTAATTGAAGTGAAAATAGAAGTGGAATTAAGAGGCAATCAGTTGTTAAAGGCTGTTTGCAAGTTTTGGTTCAGCACTTTACACAATGCAGAGAAATGACAAAAATGCCTTTAATTTGGTTCATTCAAAATCTCATGAAAAACAATTTGAAACCAGCTCCAATCTACAAATCTAAAAATAATTCCTCCCAAATCCCATACCCCAAATCCCGGTCCCCCCAAATCGATTTACAGACATGGAGATCAAAGAATTTCTGTAGATTGAAGGGTGCTTGGGTTCAACTTAGCGAAATTGTTCAATCGGATTTTCTACTAATCGAAGTGTTATTAATCAATGACATGAAGATCAAAGAATTTGTACAGATTGAAAGGTGCTCGGTTTAGTTTAGGAAAATTGAAAGGTCAGAATCTGCTAATCAAAGGGTTGCCGGTTCGATTTAGGCAGCATCTAGGCAAGATATTGTGTGGATTCAAAAAATCAAACTATCATTGTCAGACGGCGACCACATCCACTGGTGTGAGGTAAGTCTAGATTTGTGTCATACTTAAAATGACTCATAGGTTTGTTGATGAATCAATGAGATGCTTTAAATTATGCTTTAAATCAATGATTGAAAAAATGGTTGAGAAATAAAACAAGTGGTTCATGGGATTACCGATTACCTTATAAAGGTGGCATAAAGATATCATTGATTTTTTATTTTGAGCCTTTCATTCATGTAATCTACAACGGGTCTGGCAGAGAAAATGTTTGATTTGTTTTTGCCGACTGGAGAATTTCTTCCACTATTGATGCCATGTATGCCTACTCCACAAAAAAAAAAATGAAGGCTATAGTCAACAATCTTTAAACTCGACAAACTAACTCTTTAGTTCTGGAGATGGTTTTACTATATAGGAGACAAATGACAATACCGAGAGAAAACAAAAAATGGAACTAGCACTAAAATTCAAAATCAAAATTTTTAGGTTAGTAAGAAATAAGAGACGAAACTGAAGAAATTTGTACAGGCCATAGGACGATCTATATATATAAATATATATATATATATATATATGGAAAGGCAAGAATCCTTCCAACCCTAGCCGTAGAAATTATTGTGTCAATTTTAAATACTCGCAAGCACACGAATCAATTGGAATATAGAAACATGAGTAACGAGGTCGATCCCACGGGGAATGCAAAGATGATTATGAAAGTATAAACTTGTCTTCCTTGGTTTACTTCTAGCTAGTTGAGAAAAAAATGAGTTTGTTTAATGAAAACTTGTAATAAAAGGAAAATAATAAAAGACAACAAGCTTTAACAAGTTTTTGATTAATGAAGAGAGAATTACTAAGGTTTTTGAGTCCAATACATTCGACAACGAACTAACTAGGTATCTATTGTTTACCAATTTCAAGTAACAATTCGAAATCAATCTATTATTACCTATAGATTTAGCAATTAAGATCAGTTTAGAAATTCTAAAGTAGGTTCTTCTTTGCTTCTTTCATATCAGTTTAAAGAAAATGATGAATCAAAGAGAATTATTTAACAACCAAATCCAAGCATGGAATGATCAACCGAATTTCTAACTATCAATAATACTTGATATTAAAGATGAAAGATCTATCGGATTGATTAATGAAATAAGTAAGAATCATAAACATTTCACCGAAATGGAATTAAGTTGATACCCAAACAACTACATTGTCAAAAGGGTTTCATCTTCAACCTTAGTACAAAAATGCGTAGAACATAATCAAAGTAAAGCAACAAAGATAGATAGAACATGGCATAGATTCAAGTATAAATCTATGAATTCTTCTATGAAAATATCTCTACTTTGTTCCTTGTTTCATCACTCCTTTCTCTCAGGTTTTTCTATCCAAAAACTTGTTCTTGAATGACCACAAGAGTGCTCTTTATATAGAGAAAATTTACTAACTTGCTTGTTGCAACTTGATCAAATTTAGTCCACATGTCTGGCTGGATCTTAGCAAATCTGATGCAAGTTGTAACTGTTTTTTAATGATGACATTCATCGAATTGGTACTTATCACCAACATGAAAGTTGTCTCAAAATGCGTTGGCTATGTTATGGAGCATGTTTTAGGCAAATTGAAAATTTTTAGGTTGAGATATGTCTAGATTACTAGGGACTGCCCACTTGTCTTTATCATCATAAGATTATGTGACATTGGATTGTTATAAAAAAGGAAAACATTTTGGGCCATGACAGTTCGTATCAGAGCCCATACGCTTTAGAAGATCATGTGCACATGTAATGGCCTCGAGTGAACTTCTATGTCTGGTTTGTGCTATTTTGAAAACGTTGTGTAATTGCTATTTCGTGGTATTGATTAGCAATGGACCTAGATGCATTCATTATAAGCTTGAGATTGAGTAAAGAAAGTATTGAAATTTTATAGCTTCACCTTGTATAGCAAAAAGTTTACTGTTCATACATGAGAACCAGTCTGTAATAATTGCAAACTATAAGATCAATAGAATCATAAGATGCAGTTAAATAAAGAATACACTTACCCGAGCCATATAGGAACTAAAGCTTAACCCAAAAGATGATTTGTGACCAACTAATAAGATGTGGGCATGGAGCCAAAAGAGCTCTGTCATCATCTCTATATGCTCCAGTAAACATGCCAAAAATCTCACATCCAGATATGGCTCTCCTTTTGTCACTTAAGTTGTATTCAAACCTCACAATTTCCTCAACCAAAATTGCCAGGGAAGGTAGCTGAGGAATTTCAATACAATAAATGTTTTGTTAAAAAATATATAATATGAAAATAGAAGATAAAAATATGCAATGTATATATCAAGAAGAACAATTGGAAGCATTACTATAGTCAAAAAAAGTGCACAAGAGCTTACGCATCTTTCTTTTCAAGATTGTAAATATTATACAAGAATTTTATTTTACCCACGTATGCATGTTATTATGCATGCATGTAACACATGGCACACCTCTAGGCTACAAGTGTGGAGTGTTTGTAGCTTATATGCTTGACACATATATACGCATGTATAATAACATGCATGCATGTAGGCAAAATAAAATTCTCCAAATATTATAAACTCATTAAATGTAATATAGTGTAAACTTCAGCATCAAGTTCAGGTTGGTGCTAGAATATTCAATATTTCAGACTGCTACTACTACATTTTCATGCAACTTGCTCCCTCACCAAAAGGAGGGCAACTAAGGGAGAAAATAGGGGAAAATTGATTCTTTTAAACCCTGCAAAATAGGAATGTTTTTATTTTTCAGGCTATAGATGGCCTATTCAAAGTTTATATATACATTCTAATCCTTTCCCCAAATAGACGCAAATCAAATCGGGACTCATTCCCTGCCAAATAAGATAACCCAATTCATTGAAGAGGAGATAAAGATCAGAGGAACATATAACTCAACAATTTTTTAACTCAACATTAAGCGATGTTCGAAAGACTGAAACTAGAGCTTACAGTGGGAGTTACCATCAAATCAGCCGAAAAGATTAAATAACCCCCATTTTAAACGATTTAGGCGAGAAACTGCGGTGAGAGGTTACTGTAGCACTCTCATTATATACATATATATATATATATTATTCATATAGAAGAGAAGAGGGAATTAAGGTTGGGGTAGATGTGTTTCTAACTTGAGACTCCCACCCAAAATATAAACATCTAACCAATGCCATATAGTTCAAACCATAGCAAAATCCTAGTTTTAATTGCCGTAGAAACTGGAGAAATAATTGTGAAAAATAATATTTTTACAGAAAATAAAAAAACAAAAGCGGTTCTCTCCATTTTTTATATGTTGGGGCAGAATTTTGGGGATTGAATTTCATTATTTCTGGGACCGAGACACGTGAAGATGGCAGAAAAGACTGTGAGTAATTCACTGATTCTATGCTTGAACTTTGAAAGAATACTTTTGGGTGATTTTTTTCTAATTGATAGATAGCGAATTTATCTTTTTCCAGCACAAGGGTTATTAAAGTTTTGATTCTACAACAATTGTGAGATCAAATGAATTTTATTATATTTCTTATTATTTACTAATTTATATTTCTTGGGATCATTTATGTTATTGTTTTGATTGATTATACAAAATGCACATTGTCTAATCGTTAAAATAATATATTGTCAGTTAGAATTCTAGAAATTATGCATAATAATTGTAATATATTTGCGTGTATATTTCTATAGATCAGGGAAATGTGAAATATACTAGAGAGCAGTTCCTCATATACATATTCAAACTTGAAATTGTGAGCAAAGAGAGCGCCATATTAGTGGCAAACAAAAGAAAAGTCTGACACACATCTTTAACGAGGAGGTCTAAAGACACCGTCCTATATATTCTACTCACTTGTCCATTATCTATCCTTCTGATACGTGTTGGAATGATCATGGGGCGGGTATACTTTCACCTGCTCCCACATTGTACCCGATTCAATAGATACGGGGCAGGCACAGGCGGGGGAGATTCGGGGTGGGTATAAAAAAATTACCCATTACCCGCCCCATTAAGGAAAAAAATTTTATATAAAAAAAAAGAACGGGACTGATAGAGACAAAGACGAGAGAAGGGGAGTTGATTTAGGGATAGGGTTTGGTTTGCCTTCGAAATAATTTTTTTATTTTAAGAAAGCTCAAATTTTGAATGAATTAATTATTAAGGTTAGTTAAAAATTCAACAAAAATGGTACTAGTGAGGATTCTTAAGGATTATTGTGTCCATCTTGGGTATCTGAGATCAAGCCCTCACCAAACTCACTACTTAGGTTTAAATTTTTTTCCAAAAAAAAAAAAAATTGGGTATCGGGTCGGGGTGAGTAATACCCCGTACCCGCCCCCAATAGTTACCTGCCCCATTCGGGGCGGGTACCCTCGGGTATCAGATAATACTCGTTCTATTGCCATTTCTAGACATGTGTCAATAGTACGTGACCCATTTAACAAATCACAAAGGAAACTACTGTCATATGTCATACTGTCATAGTTCCTATTGTCATATATTATTCATATAGTCTCAATTTCTCATCATATGTCTCAAAGAATTCTCTCATCATATGTATGTTTAGTGGAGCTAACCTTTCAGACATATGATTGCAGTTTATTTTCACATCTAACGTCATCAAGATATGCTAGATATACCACGTATTATGCTGTCAGATGTCACTATGATATATTAGGGGATGATGTGATATGTCAGATGACACCTAATAGGCCACATAAGCTTCTAGCGACATAATGCCTTTAAACATCTAGTGGCATGTATTATCAATCAAGTCCCTTAGTTGATATTTTATATGTTCAATAATATATTGGTCAACAAACTTTGACAGAATTTTTATTGGGGTGCCTTGATATTTTATTTGTTTTAAACAGACATTTTTGTTTTTTATACAGGAGGATATCGGGGAGGGAAGGAAAATTCAGGAAGGGGGCATATATGGCTTGAATTCAGAACTTTTGGTTCGAGACAGGAGCATTTCAACCACTGGAGTACAAAACTGACATCTTTGTGCAACCCTAATCAATAATGATAGATTTTGAAAAAAATATATTTCATTACAAATTTGCATGGCCTGGTTTGATTTATCAATTTATATATACGTTAATTTGGATTTTTAAATGACAATTATCACTTTATTGAAATAGGAATTTTTGAACTCCAGGTTATTACCAACCAAAAAGATTATTAATTATGTGTAGTTAAAAATATATGTCGAAGGAATCGGGGTCCAAGTTGTGTATATGATTTAGATGTTAAGAAGGTTTTAATTGTATCCTTTTAGTAAATAGGCTTAACTTTTTAAAAAGCCATAAAGGATCCTCTAGCTTATTTGTTCAAAGTTATGCTATTCGAATAAAATGAGATATGAAGGAGGATAAAACTGACACATGATAATATTTTATTTTTTGACACATCAAATCACATCACTTTTAAATCAAATCAATGGCAATTACATTGGTCGCATGTCTATTTTGCACAACTTTGTCATTTTTTGTCCAAAATAGAATTATTTTTTTTGTTTAGAGGTAAAATTATTATAAACCCGAACTATATTGCACATACTACAAAATAGACTTCATATTAACACTTACGAGAAAATAATAGGCTTCTAACTTGTGAGTTAAAAAAGCACGAATTCATGGTTGTGTGCCATTTCATGTAAATTTCCAAATAAGCATTTTTCAAGAAATTTTGGGGACAAACGTCAATGATTAATTTTGTTTTGAATAATAAAAGTTGAGTTTTTCTCAGGGAAGATTACCTCACCGTCTTCAATGCATGAGGACTTTCCTCCATGTTCTTAAAAAAAAAAAAAAAAGAGAGACCCAAAAAAAAAAAAAATACCGTGGGTCTCATTTTTTCAATTTTCTTTTAATTTTAATCAATTTTCTCTTCTTTATATTACTTTTTCTTCACTTTTCCTCTCTCGTATTCTGTGTAAGGTCCAAATATATACATTCATTTAAGACTTTTTTACTACTATTTTATCATTATTTTCAAATTTCTATCAATCTCTCTTCTCTTTTTCATTTTTCCTATCTTTTCTTACATCTCCTTCAATCAACATTTAATTAAAATAATAATTTTTTCTATATATCTCTTCTACACTATTCAAAACTTAGACTACTTGGAGATGCTCTAAGCAGACCCTGATCTGGCTGCCCAAATGGAGGAAAGAAAACCCCCCCCCCCCCCCAACCCAAAAAAAAATAATAAATAAAGTAACTGAGACCCACTTAAGAATTGAAATCTGGTTTACTGAACACCCCAAACCCTCCCCCGGGGGTGGTTCAGGATCAAGGTGACACCCAAACCCCCACCTCCCCTTCTCCGGACGGGCCGGATTCCCAAGCCACTGGACTGGCGACGGAGTAGAAACCCGTCCCTTCTCAGCGCCGCGACACACTCCCCCCGTTTCAGAAACAATCCAACCTCTCTCCTACCGCCTACTACGCTCGGTCGCTTCTTCGAGTAGTAAAAGCCACCGTCATTCCGGCGACTCAGCGCCGGTGATGCGGAGCCATAAACCAGCAACCCCACTCTGCGCTGGCACCCATCCCCAAAAATCGCGCGACCTCTCTCTCGACCGAGTGGGCCAGCAGAACATCCCCGAGCTGAAACTTCCGAGGATTGCGGCCGCCGGAGCAGCCTTTTTTTTTCTGCCGATAAATTGCCCTCTGAATTTTTTGCACCTAAATTGCTCTTCGAAATTTTACATGGTTCTTGTCTGCCGGTAAATTCCTCTCTGAATTTTTTGCAACTAAACTGCTCTCTGAAATTTTATATGGTTCTTTTCTACCGGGAAATTGCTCTCTGAATTTTTTGCACCTAAATTGCTCTTTGAAATTTTATATGGTTGTTAATTTGGATGAAGCTAAAGTTCATATGTTTAATTATTTAATTTTTTTCACATAAAGTGCATGGAGGGTTAATGAACAATTTCCTGTATGTTTCAATCTGGTTAGGGCAACTTTGCTGTTGATATGGATTCTTCTCCTAAAAAGCTAGTATTCAACCAAGCTGTCACCTTGCTGGATACTTATGGCAAGACAGGAAAGTGAAGTGTAATTTGCAGAAAATGAAGACGTATTTTAAACATAAAACTATTATTGAAAATCAAAAAATGAAGTGTACTTTGAAATTCATTGTGGTCATGTATTCTTCAAACATAAAACTAGAGTAAATATTAGAACGAAAGGGAGTTTTTCTATAGCTGTAAAGGAAGCAAAAATATCAACATGACAAGAATTCATTAGACTGTTACTTCCTTCTTTTTTATCTACATTCCATTCTTTCATGTGAATTAAGTACTTGTTTCGGATATGGCATCAATCCAATTTTATTGTCATGTATAGGATTTTAGGTTTCCTTTTCTTTCTAAAAATTGTCTTTTCGTTAGCAAACTTGTAATAATACGCTAAAATTGTTATGTCGATTCGCTAGATGAAGTTCTTTTGTTGAATTATATAAGTAATATAAGTGGTTATAATATTGGTAACAGTTGGAAATAATAATCATGATTATAGTTGCCATCGTTAGACGTTGTGAATTAGTGGCTGTATTTATTCATCTATTTGTTTAGCCAATAATGAGCGTAGAAACTTTAAGTTAATGACATTATTCTTGAATGCCATTAAGGCTTGTAATGTATCGAAATTTGTTAATGTTATTTGTCTTGATATTGTTGTTGTTGATATTTTAATACAATTTGAGATGGTGTGAATTCAAATGGCGTAAATAAAACCCTGATAGCATTGTTATTTAATTTGTTTGGAAACTGATGCGTCATTGTTATGTTAGAATACAGAAATGACTGTGATAACCAGTTCTTGAGACACTTGGCCAGAGGATTTACATGGAAGTCAAAGGCATCCTCGAGGAGCCACCACCTGCCCATAGTACATACCCTTTAGTATATGCAGAAGATACCCCCTCTAAGGATCAGACATCAGCTCCAGCTTCAGCTCCATCCGACAAAGGTAAATTGAGTTAACATGCTTTTGCTGCTGCCTTTGATTTTCTTTGTGATTACTTGAAGCAAGTTGTTGATTCATTTTAAATGTGTATGATAGGGTATGTAGCTGAGCCTAACAAGCAAAATGTTACACCCATCTTGGAGCCCGGAGATGTCATCGATGTTGGGCACGAAATATCTATACGTGCTAACTGAACTGTATGCAAGAAGATTGGTTCTGATTGCTCATAGGTTCATTTGACATCTATACGTTTTATGTGATTCAGGTAAAGTTCAGATAACTGAATTTATCAAGCACTTCCTGCTGACTAAATTTTTCAATCTTTGTAGAACAACATAAAGCTAAATTTCCCAACCTCCTCTTTGTGAGTGGAGCATTCTCAGTTGTTGTGGCTTCAAAACTGTTCTTCTTTCCTTTCCCAAAACCACTCCAAATTCCACCACAACTGTCAAATTCATACTTGATGATCGTAAAGAATAAAGGGATATCGGGAATTGGAAAGTACTAGTTGTCGTAGCACAAATGCTTCTCCAATCCACTTTAACTTTACAACAAGTACAATAAAAAAAAAAAATAGTACATCAAACTTCATATGCATAATAAGTAAGATGCATGTTATTTTAAAACAAATTCGATAAAATTGATTCAATTTCATAAACTAAAGAGGATCAAATGCCTGCCACAAGATCCAAAAGAAACCATAGCATTAGCTGTTGATGATGTATTAAGACCACCAGAAACCATCCTTATCTGTTGATAATTCTGCCCATGAAAAACAAAGAAATAATTTAATTTACACTATTAATTAAGTTGAAAAACAAAGAAATATTTAAAGAACATCTCAAATGGAAATGTTAATTTCCTAACTTCGCATACACTGCCAGTTCAAAAAATCATCCTGATCTAAATATATATACTCTCTTAACAAAAATATATTACATTTCCTTTTGACTATATAATTATCCATTAATACGTGTGTGTGTGTGAAACAGTGAAATACTTGATCAGCAAAAAGGCCCAAAATTAAGAGCTTCTATTTTTATAAAATATACAAAATCAATTGTATTGGACCTCTTGGTAGTGTCAAATGGAACTAACACTTTCCATCAGTCCAGAAATTTACTAATCAAAGCTCAAGATCCAATTATACAACTTTTAGATTCAAATAACATATATCCTGAGAGATAATGAAGATGGTAATGCATATATTCCTTGTGGTAGAGCTTTAGTTATCCATATTGTTTACAAATTACAAAGCTCAGTCCTCAGTGGGCTGTGCATCCTTATGAACAGAACCCAATGGATATTACAAGAAACTTGAAGGACACCATAAATTTCCTTTGAGGTGGTTCATGAATTTAATTTTTGAAAACTCTGTTAGCTGATGAAATAGTTTGCAGCTTTTATTATGCATGTTATCCAATGAGATCTCTAGGAATGCGAAACATGGTTCATGGTTGCATCATATAATATCTATATATGATATTTGAGAAATTTCACTCAAATGTTGATGTAAAAATCATTTAATATCTATATATGATATTTGGTATTTTCATGTGAAGACACTACATTATTGAATTTATAGTTCTCATTCTTAGATTTCTTTATGTGGCAGTATGCTAACTTGTGAATCTGCTTGTTCAGCTGGATATTTTTCTAATTCGACTAGGCGTAGGAGATTCTACTGTAAAAAACTCCACAACCCTACAAAATTGATATTGAAGCGAACAATTAATATGGCACAAACATTTGATTTAGTCCTATCAAGAATATAAATCTATGATGAGTTTCCAAAAAATTCTTGCCCATCAGTTTCCAAAAAATTCCACCACGGGTAAATTACCTCACTTCCACCCCCGAAGCCAATAACCAAGGTTTGCCATATTCTGCTAAGTCTCCACCGCCGGAGCTGCCTCCACAGTAGTCTTCGCCGTCGGCGCTACCTTGGGTTTGGTCGAATCAAGATGGGGAGAGAGATTGTATAGAAATCAAAGCCAACTACACAAAAATCCGACAAAATACAAAACCAAAATAAGAAGAAATTTCAAACTTTCAGAAATTTACCTGCAAACTCCGATGCCGGCGGTGACCATTCAAGAGGAGCAACAATCTGCTGGGATGGATGACCGTTCAAGAGAGAAGCTGACCTTTTCGGGGGTTGTCTCAGGGGCTGAGTGGGGGCTGGTGTTCTGCATCCTTCGCTGGCGGGAGTTTAAACAGTTTTCCGGCTGTAGAAATCGAAGAGGGAGGGAGGAGGTCACAGAGAGAATGTTGGTTGGGGGTTTGGGGGAGGGGGGAAGCGCCTATTTTCTCTGAAATGGGGTGGAGCGGGGTAGGGTAGGTGATGGTCCGATTTAATTTTTTGGGAGAAGAGCCCACTCGATTTTTGGGGGGAGTTTGCTTGTTGACGTGGCGCGGGTTCTCTTTCCTCCACTTGGCCAGCTAGATCGAACAAGGGTCTCCTTAAAGGTAAGGTAATCGTTCCTTAGAAAAACTCATAAAAAGTTGGCTGACTAAAAATGAAACCTTACTGAAAGTAGTTGCTTTTTCACTCTGAACCAAACTCCAAACCTCAGGTTCTGACCACTTTCGTACATGAAAATCTCACTGGTAACTCCCTTTTGCTTTACTCTCTCTCTATTGATTTCACGAGCACACAGACAGAGCGTCCATAGCTGGGAAGTTGAGAAGGAATTTTCATTTGGGTTTTCTATAAACTTGGAAGCTGAACTTATTTGGGGATGGCTGATCCAGTGGAGAATTTGGATCCTAAAGGGGAATCATTGTTAGACAAAATAGCGGATGATTCTTCTTCGTCGTAGGACTCTAATCCCGAGAAGAAGCCAACGTCTCCGTCTTCAGTCAAGAACAAGATTTACTGGTTGTTCAGCAGGAAGAAACCTATCCACAAGGCCTTCGATGGGGGCAAATGTAAGTTTGAACCTGCTAACTCTGCACATACAAAATTACAAATCTCAAGCATCCAGAATCAATTAGGTTGTTTTTTGTATGTGTACATTTGTATATGATTTCTAGTTTATAAAAAAATTAATGGCTTGATGAATAGTTTATATGATGTGACTGTTTAATTGAGTTGGGTTCTGCTGTAAAATGGTTCATAAGTTAGCAGGTGGCCCCCATTGCTATTCTTTCGACAGTGCGTTTAAAAAGTCATGGAGTGGTATTCACCGATGGAGTAAAGTTGCATTGTGGCAGGATTTTTCGATCTGTAATTTCTTTAGATTAGCAAGGTTGTAAATAAAATTGGGACTCAAAAGTTTGAATTAAAGCTGGGTCGCAATGTAACGCCCCGAGTTCTAAGTACTCGCAATGCTACTAAACTTCTTCACTATTACTTTAATAAACACGGAAGATAAGCATTTACATAAATAAAAACAGAATTTTTTTTTCCTTTTATTCGAATAATATAAGAATAACCATCGTCAAAAGAATAACAAATACTCAAATCATTGCCAAAAATATTCAACTTCAAAAGAACAATCATGTCTGTAATAATTATCCAAAATGAAAGAAAACTTTAACAAATAAACATTAAATCATTTTCTTTATCAATTGCTATCCCCCGTCGAGTCGCTGCAAGTTTCAGGACCTGTAATGTTTGGAAATAAAGGGGTGAGTATTTCGACGAAACACTCAGTAGCCGCGCATAACCTTTAAAACATGTAATACATATTATGTCATTTAACACATATATACATGCAAATTATGTTTTTAAAGTAGCAAAAATGACGGAGCCTGACTCCCAATTAAGGTAAGCTAGGCCTGTGGGCTCCCGATCAAGGTGAGTTAAGTCTATGGGCTCCCGATTAAGGTGAGCTAATTATGCGCATACTTTTATATTCATACCATAAATCATATGAGCACATGCATAAACCCATAACATGTAATTACTTCATATTTTTCATAAAACGTGCGCATATAACTTTATAAAACAACTTTAGTAAGAAAGTCTACCTCGTTATGCTTTCCTTTTGAGTTTGAGCAACTGGGCGGTCAATTATGAGTCAAATTATGCTCCTCGTCTAGCAAATAAATAATTAAATATTAGAAATTCGAAGATGTTTAAAATTGAATAAAAGTGTCAATAGATCGTGAACTTTGAAATTTTTAGGACTGAGATGGGAGTTTTTCAAAACTTAAAGACAAATGGATAAAATTGAAATTTTGGTGACTGGAACGAGCCAACTAATAAATTTGGGGCCTGGAATCGGCTGAATCAAAAAAATAAGGCCTGTTACACTTTAAACAGGAACCTCTGGGTTAACTTAAATAACAATTAAACATAGGGGGTCAAAACTAGCGCATAACGAAAATCGGGACTTGAGGGCAATTGAGATTTAACTAAAAATCAAATCCCTAACGCCCGTCTGCCCAAACCGATCGAAGGAACACTGAGTGAGGGAGTGAGAGGCGACGGTGGGGAGATTGGGAGTTCGGATATTGAGAGAGAGAGTTGCGGTTTGGGATGCGGCTCGAGGTGACAGAGAAGGTCCGGTGACGTGGGTTAGCGTTGGAGGTGGCGACCGAGAAGGGGTTCAAAACTTTGGCTGTGGTTCGAGGAATGGAGGGCATGATGGAGAGGTCGTGGGTGAAGTTTGGTTCGGGAGACAAGAGAGGTCGAGTGGTGGCGGGTTCAAGTTTGGCCGAGAGGTTCGGCTATGGACGTTCAATTTGGAGGCGACGAGCGAAGCAATTGTGTTCACAAATGGGTTCGCGCCGTGAAGGGTAATGGCCAAGGTAAGTCTCTGGTTCTGTGTCAACCTCCAGTAGAGGCTGTGACTTGGAAGGGAAAAGGAAGAAGGAGCCTTAGGAAGAAGAAGGAAGCTGCCAACTGAATTTCTGAAAATTTGGAAACGGCATCGTTTTAGTTCGTACAATTTTAATAAAGTTGTAATAGGTCAAAAGAACGCTTTTGTTTTATTGTTAGTTATATATTTGAGACGTTGGAGGAGAGAGGAAGTAGTTACAGATATTTTTCTTGTATTCTCCAGAAATGGGAATCTCTCTTCTCGACACAGAAATTTCTTCTCTCTCGTCCTTGATTTTCTCTCTTTTCTCATCACAATTTCCTCTGTAATCTTCAACTTATTTTGGTCCCTTTCAATGAATTGATTATATTTCTAGAAAACTCATTTGTTACTTCATCTTTTTCTTGTTTTATTGCTGAAATTCTACTGTGAGTTGTTGAGTTAGCTAACAAGTGGTATCAGAGCGGTAGATTTCTGGGGAAAGAATGGCGATGGAATCATTTACCGATGGGATTACGAGCTTGAAACACACCATCGAACAAAATCATAGAGAAATTATGGCTGTGCTAGTTCGATTGGTTGAGCAGCAGATCGGGGATCCAAGAAGGAAGCCAACGAATGCAGTAAAGGGGGTGGAGTTGTTGCTGGAAACACCGCAAATCCAATGGGAAGACAACATGTATGGATCCACCGATGAGCTAGAGCTAAAATCTGATTTGAAAAGAGGCATCATTGTTGAATGGGGCATTTCAACCGGAGAGGAAAGGGCTCTTCCGATCTCTCTGGTTCAACTCCTTGAGACAATAAAAACAGAGAATGAAAACCTAGCGAAGGTGATTAATGGAACCTTCATGAAAGAACTGCAGAACCAAGGGTACTCTGGCAGTAGCGATTGCAGATTTCGTTTCGAAAGGGAACTCTTCACTTGGGCTGGATGTAGATGTGGTAGAAATGAATATGAAGGGAAAAGCAGATGTTTCGCTCAATGGGTTCAACTCCCAATTTCCTAATGCTACACGGGCTCAGTTTTCTGAAGGGTTATGCAAAAGGTTTGCTGGCACTGCTAGAGAGGAAGTTATAGAACTCTTTACCAAGATCAAGCAGTTTACCACCATTAATGAATATCAAGAGAGGATTGAAGAGTTGGGGTCTCAAATTCAAGTTACCCTTCCTAAGCTTCTTGAATCAGATTATGTTTCTGTATTCATAAGTGGTCTTAAATCTGAGATTAAAAACACAGTGAAGATGCACAAACCTGCTACCCTTCCACATGGGTATGAATTAGCCTTCCTACAAGAAGGAACTCTCTCAGCCCTTACCAAAATAGGAACCAAAACTTTCTAGTAGCCTAAACCCGTATGCAAAACTTTGGCCTGATAAACCACCTGATACTAACCCTAAACCCAACGAGAATATACCCAGCAAACCACAGATTATCTATCCAAAAGATTTACAAACCAAAAGGGCACTAGGATTATGTTTTAAGTGTGATGAGAAATATACATTTGGGCATATATGCAACAACAAGACCCTGCAGTATATGTTGTTGGATGAGGATGAGGTCATGTTGAAAATTAAAGACGATAATGACTCTGAAGATTCTAAAGAGGAGGTAAGAGGTGAAGTGTTGCACATCTCATTGCATTCACTTACAGGTGGAAAAAAAAGCATAAAACCTTGAGAATCACTAGATACATTAAGGGAGGACTTGTCTCTGTATTGATTGACTGTGGGGCAACTCACCGCTTTGTTGATGAACTACTGGTAAAAGAATTGAAGTTGCCTATTAACACCTCAAATATTTGTACAGTAAAAGTGGCCGAAGGGAATACATTGGAAAGTAGTAGCATTTGTAGGCTACTGAGTGGACGATGCAGGGTTGGGAATTCTAGTTTCCTATGAGGTCTCTTAGAATTAAGGGAAGCGACATGGTTCTAAGGATAGATTGGTTAAGCCAATTCGGTCCAATGAGATCGGAAGAGCACACGTCTGTAACGGACTTTAAAGAAAGGCAGATGGCTTTTGAACATCAAGGAGATTTGGTTACCTTATCAGTAGAAGAAGAATTCTCACAATTTGATTATGTTCCTGAAGAGACTGGGGCTTTACTGGAGGAGTACAAAGAATTTTTTCAAGAGCCTTAGGGTCTTCCACCAACCCAATCGCAGGATCACCATCCTCTTCTCAAACCTGGAACAGCACTTCAAAATGAGGCACTTTGAGGCTTTATATGGGATTAAACCACCACATCTAACTGTGGGCCCTTATCAACAGTCCAATGTTGCTGCTGTAGATGAGTTGTTGTTGGAAAGGCAAGTTTTGGATCAGCAATTGAAACAAAACCTGTCCTTAGCTAGAGACAGGATGAAGCTTTACTCAGGCAAACATAGGACAGAAAGGGAATTTGAGGTTGGGGATTGGGTATTCTTAAAGCTAGAACCTTATAAGCAAACATCTCTGAAATCTTCATCTCATCAGAAGCTAGCTCCCAGATTTTATGGCCCTTATCAGATCATTAAAAGAAATGATCCTGTAGCATATGAATTGGCTCTCCCTACTAGTTCGAAAATTCACCCTGTGTTCCACGTTTCCTTACTCAAAAGGAAAGTGAGAGATCAGGTGGTGCCAGTTACCACTCGGCTTATTCACTGGGCATTCTCTTCCACTGATAATGCCACATGGGAGGATAAAGCTTGGGTTCAAGCACAGTTTCCAGCCTTCGAACCTTGGGGACAAGGTTCAACTGAAGGGGGCGGCTGTCAACCTCCAGTAGAGGCTGTAACTTGGAAGGGAAAAGGAAGAAGGAGCCTTAGGAAGAAGAAGGAAGCTGCCAACTGAATTTTTGAAAATTTGGAAACGGCATCGTTTTAGTTCATGCAATTTTAATAAAGTTTTAATAGGTTAAAAGAACGCTTTTGTTTTATTCTTAGTTGTATATTTGAGACGTTGGAGGAGAAAGGAAGTAGTTACGGATATTTTTCTTGTATTCTCCAGAAATGGGAATCTCTCTTCTTGACACAGAAATTTCTTCTCTCTCGTCCTTGATTTGCTCTCTTTTCTCATCACCATTTCCTCTGTAATTTTCAACTTATTTTGGTCCCTTTCAATGAATTGATTATATTTCCAGAAAACTCATTCGTTACTTCATCTTTTTCTTGTTTTATTGCTGAAATTCTGCTGTGAGTTGTTGAGTTAGCTAACATTCTGGTGGCCGGCTGCTTCTCCGTTTTTTTTTTTTTTTTTTTTTTTTTTCTGATTTGGGTTTGAATGGAGTGGAGGTCGGACGAGGGAACTGTGAAGGGGCGGTGGTGGTAGAGGTAGCTCTCGACTGGCAATCGACTTGAGAAAGCAACGGCTGCTTCTTGTGAATGTGTGCGTGTGTGTATGTATGTAAAATCCCCAGTGTATGTATACTTGAATAGGAAATTTTCCAGTTGTGAGTGTGTTTATAGAGACTTATGAATTTGTAGAAAATGAGTGCGTGGGGTGTCTGCCAATGGATGGTGAAAATATGCTGGGATCGAAGGTGCTTGTGTATGAAATAATATTGGGAAATGTATGTGAATTGTATGATGAGTGTTGTGTGTTTTTCTTGAATGTATAGTGTGTAGATGAATGAATGAATGAATGAACACCTTCTGAATGATTGTTTGCTGGAAAGCTTTGCGGGTGTATGAATATGTTGCTGAGATTGTTTTGTTGAAAACGTGAATACAAACTGCTTGGATATAATAGGCAGTAGATAGAGATAGACGTAGGGGAGATTGAGAAAATCTGTCGGGATACTTGGTTGCAGAAAAAGCAGAGAAAATTGGGTATTTTTCAGTTACCAATGTTCAAGCATCAGTTAGGGAAGAAATATGAAATCTAATAAGTTGAATAGGTCGAAGGGTTGTTTGGACTTGCTTAATTTAAAAAATGGGCTTGAAATTTGCGCAAAAACTAGTTAAACGGCTTAGACTAAAGTTTGGGCTTTAAAATAAGAAATAAAGTTTGGGCTTGAAGTTGTTAAAAAAACTCGTACAAAACTTGGGCCTTAAATTGACGTTAAAACGAAATAGACTTAAAATGCTAATTTGGGTTTAAAATTTATGTTACAAGGCTTTACGGTTTGGGCTGAACACAAAGAAATTTCATTTGATAATGGACTTAATAATTAACTAAACCCGAATCTTATATTCGGAAAATAAAATCCAAATAATCATAAGCTTACATTTTTCTTTAAAGCAAATTAGACGAGCGACGCGAATTCCTTAAAACCTCAATCGTGACCAACTACGAAATACGGATTAGGGTGGTAGCGACACGCTTCAAATCTTTTTAAAATCTTTAAAAATTGAATTGTTCAATTAAGAAAATTCCGGTTGCTACATGCAAAGTTTGAATTACATTGCATTTTCATTACCATTTGACATGTATTTTGTTTCTTGTAGGTGCTGATGTATTTTTGTGGAGGAATAAGACAGTATCTGCTGGAGTACTTCGTGGTGTAACTACAGGCTGGGTCCTTTTCGAAGTACTCGATCGGAAGAGCACACGTTTTCTTACCCTAGTCTGTCACATTACGATTCTTGCCCTGGCAATCTTATTCTTGTGGTCCAATGCCACAACCTTTATAAACAAGTAGGTTAGCTGAGTCTATGAATCTGTAATTAATTGCTTGTTTATAAGAAAATTGCTGCTAATGTATGCCTCACTACTTTCTTCAGGCATCCTCGGCATATCCCAGATGTCCAACTTCCAAAAGAACCATTTCT
>CAVNYN010262368.1:0-19941 GCA_963692815.1 Nyctanthes arbor-tristis
CACAAACGCCCCCCCCCCCCCCCGCGTGGACCCCGTAAAGACGTTAATTTCTCCTCAAATTTCCCAATTTAGGTGTCCAGTTATGAATATAAGTAAATTGTATGTACGAAAGTTTAGAATATGTAGTTTTTTTTCTTTTTTTTTTTTTTCGTTTAAAGGAAAGTAGAATATGTAGTTACATTCAATGAAATCCAAGGCAAAATAAATATACAAATAAATGTAATAATAGTTAGAAAAATCATACAACTAACGGTTGGTGGAAATTGGAAGCTTTCTAAAAATATATTCACACTATAGTATAGTTCTTTTATAGTTACATTGCATTTTATTATATTGAAGATCTTTAACCTTTGTACTTTTTAAAATATGTCCTAACAAATTTTATTGCATCTTCTATGAGCATGCTATAAACTTTATAAGAATAGCAAGTCTTATGTAAATAATAAATAATAAGTGCAAAATTTTACATTTTATTATATTATATTCAAAATAATTCTCTAATTTTAACATTAAGGATCCGTTTGGTTAGATTTATAAAATCAATTTATAAAGAGAATTTATAATGAGTGAAAATGAGTGGTGGAGATGTAATTGAAATTTGAAATGTGTGGTGATTGTTGAGTAGTTGTCAAATTAACAGTCAAATCATGATAGGTGAATTTATAAATTGTAAAAACAAAGAGTACCCAACAAGCTCTAAGTTGGAATTTTCAATGTATGATTGAAAAGTATACCCCTTTAAAAAATAAATAAAGTAAATAATATGTGTTGCGCCATAAAAGCTCAATATAGTCTTTTGAGTTAGACTTTTAACAATTATAACCTTTTAAGGTGCCTGTTGAGCAGCCTAGAGACATACAATTACCATATTTGTATTTTGGCTCTTTTTAATTTCACATTAGGGTTAATTTCACAAATCATCCCTAACTTTTAAGTTAAAAATCTGTTGAGCCCCAATCTTTTTTTGACCTTTTGGGTCCTCAACCTTTCATAGATTGACACTATATGTCCTTTTTATCACTATTCCTTCAATTTTTCATCAAAATAACCATTTCACCTTAACTTTATTTTTAAAAAATAGGTTTAAAAATGATTAAAAAATTGAAAAAATTGAAAAACACAACTCTCCCTTCCAAGACTGGCTGCCGGAAATACTGTCACTTCTGGCTGCTAAAAAGGGGGGTGAATGCCCCCATTTGCTGCCAGCAAATGGGAGGGGATTCACCCGCCCTTTTTGGCTACCACAAAGCGCTGTCAGCAAACTCAGCAACCAAAAAAGTAGGGTGAATCCCCTTTCATTTCCTGCCAAAAATTGTAGTAGATTCACCTACTTTTTTGGTAGCACAAAAGAGGCCCATTGTGCTGCCAGAAATAGTAGCACTTTGGCTACTATTTTGGGAATCGCCCCTATTTTTCGTTGGGAGAAAATTAGCCAATATGACGATCACAGCGGAATATTAATTCTCTCTCTAATGAAAAACTTAATAGGATATAAACAAATAGAGCAAAAAACTAAACAATAACAAGAAAAATAAATGAACACAATATTTAACATGGTTTGGCAATTTGCTTACATTTACAACCCCGACTCCAATCAATCTTCCACTATAACAATATAATGGGTACAGGTAATCTCTAGATAACACTAGAGACACACCAAAACTTCAAGAGCAACAATGCAAGTCACAAGTCTTCTCAAGAATAGAGATTATTAGAATACCACTTCAAAATCAATAGAAAAGTCTCACAACAAAAATCGCCCCAATTCTGATAATGATTTCTCCACAACGGACCTTTGGATCTTGATTTTTACTGTGGATTTGAAGAATAATGAGCTAGGAAGATGCTGTCTAAATTTCACAGTGATCGGACGAAGGAGTGATGAGATATCACGGTTCGATCAACTGCTGCCCAAACTACTTGCTTGCACGAATTGGGCATAAACTTGCTATTGATTTCTTCTCACGTTAGGAATTGATCACGCAATTGGCTAAAATCTTCAGCTCATTTAGGTTGCTTCTTCTTGATCTTTTTCTCCAAGCCTTAGGCTTCTTTTGCTTACGGCTTCTTGTTTGCAAGACATCTCTTGTCTTTTTTCAGACACAATGGTATTGTGTCTTTGGTACCCTATATATAGAGATTCGGGGATCTAAACCCTAAAGGGCCTTGGCTTGAGCCTCAAGTCAAATTCTAATAATTGCAAGTAAACTCCTTCTATTTATTTAATACTTGTAATGTTATCCCCAATCAACCAAGTTACTTATTTCCACCCCTATTAAATTAACTTGTTGGATTTTGGTTACAATCCAGCACACATGTAGGCGGATACCCAACAAATCCCCCCTCCGCCTCATGTAGTGGAAGGCCTTGTCATCTCAGCAATGGAATGACAAACTTCAAGCTTTTCGGTTGACAAAGATTTTGTCATCATGTTTGCACCATATACATATACCATTCTACTGACCCACAAACCAACTAAAAAAGTAAAAATATATATAACACTATTCCCAAAACTCAAGTTCTAATCCCAGCCTTGTATTTTCTACTTTTATCTTTATATTTTATCATTTCTTCTCTTCCTTTCCCAATCCCAAGTCACTCTCCTCCATCATTTTGCCACTACTAATATTGAAATAGTATTTTCGGTTATGAATATTGTGAAAAGTCGATTGCGCAATTAAATAAGAGATCAATAGTTGAAGATGATGTCATCATACAGCGTTATCAAAATATGAAAATTTGTAGATCTACAATTCTAAAAACTTGGTGATACGTGTGACCCCATTAGATTTAGTTCATGGCTCCGCCGCTGGCCATGGTTTTTGTATTGCCGTTGTCAATGCCAACCTTTGCCCTATTTTCACTCTATAGTATTTTTCTAGGCTAGAATGGTATTTTGGTGCTCCAGAAACATAGGAACTAACTTGTTCATCTAACAATCTTATTTTTAACTCTTTTTTTCGATGTCTAATTGAGTAGAATAAAAAATAATTAAAATTAAAAGTTACTAATTCCACAAATAGAATTGATCCAAAATAGAAAATTAAAATAAATATGACTTAATTGAATTTTTAGCTAATTATATTCACATAACATTTTTCTGCTAAATACACCATATATTAATTATATTAAGATCCCCAATTTTGGTTCTTTGTTACATTTATGTCCCCTACTTATTCTTCTTTGCATTGTCCTTATTGATTAATTTCCATCAATTAGTAAAAGTTCTTGCTCTTAAAACCATTTCCATATAAACATTATATTATATTAACTTATTTTAAAATTGTGAAAACAGTATAAAACCGTACTTTTCGAATTATTACAGTATCATTTATACTATTAGCTATTGATATATTTATCGAAATATTAATGTGACATAATCTCCTCACCTTATAAAATCAATTTTAGTTTTACGTAAACATTGAGGCTAGCGTGGTGGCACCCATATTTGTATTTTTTTTGAAGGGCGCGCAAGATAGCAAGACAAGAACCAACGGGAAATACTATCCTATATATGAGTCAAGGGACATGGGTGACGGTAAAGTCTTGTGTCTTGTCCCGCCCAATTTAAATATAAGTTTTTTTTATAAAATAAATTATAAAAAACTACTAATATATCTATATACATATTAAAACAAATTAGTCTGCGTTCTCTTTGTACAGCAGTTTTCCCTCCAAAACTGTGAATAATAGGGACTTTATAGTCTCTTTGTTTTATATCTCGTAATGAGGACGGTTACATTAACTTATTTTAATTCCGGAGTTATTAATTTCTCTATTTTTTCAATTAATTAGAAATTATGATCATTATCTATTCTTATCTTTAAATATTTTGCTGGATGTACCTTGTCTTATTAAATATTTTGTTGGATTAATTTATATATTCAAAAGTTTTTTTTATTTTAAGATTTTTTAATATAAAAGTCCTATCTAGAAAGTATTTTTAATCTATATTTTGTAATCTATATATTTATAATATTAATTAAGTGGTGAGTTATTTTTTTCCACCTAAACCTGATATCCTAAGGAAATTGGAAATCTAATGTATGATGATGTCAAGTTAATGTTGTTAATGTCTCATTTATTTTTCTGTTTTTATTTTCGTCTATTTTTCTCTTTTTTCGCTCCTTTTTTGTTCATCCTAATAATAATAATAATCTATATATATGTATATTTATAATACTAACTGAGCTGTGGATTATTTTTTTAGCCTAAAATTGGCACTCTAAGGAAATTGGAAATATAATATCAGGTTCACGTTTCTAATGTCTCATTTATTTTTCTATTTTTATTTTTGTTTATATTTCTTTTTTTCCTCTTTTTTTGTTCATCATCATAATAATAATAATAACCTATATCTATCTATATATCTTTATTTTTATAACATTAACTAAGTCGTGAGTTATTTTTCCCTCATAAAACTGCACCCTAACGGAATTGAAAATATAATGTTAAATTGATATCGTTAATGTCTCATTTATTTTTCTATTTTTACTTTCGTTTATTTTTCTTTTTTCCTCTTTTTTTGTTCATCATAATAATAGTAAAAACATATATCTATCTATATATTTATAATACTAACTAAGTGGTGGGTTATGTTTTCCTGCCTAAAACAGGCACCCCTAAGGAAATTAGAAATCTATATGTATATATATATTTATAATACTAATTAAGTGATGAGTTTTTCTCACATAAAACTGACACCCTAAGGGAATTGAAAGTCTGATGTCATGGTGATGTTAATTTAATGTCACTAATGTCTCATTTATTTTTCTATTTTTATTTTCATTTCCTTTTTCCCCTTCTTTTTTTTGTTTACGTGAATAATAATAATCTATATATTTATAATACTAAGTGTGGGATACTTTCTCAAGCATAAAACTGACACCCTAAGGGAATTAGAAATCTTGTGTCGTGATAATGTCAAGTTGATGTTGCTAATGTCTTATTTATTTTTTTATTTTTATTTTTGTTTGTTTTTCCTTTTTTCCTCTCTTTTTTCACCATAATAATGATCTATATATTTATAATACTAATTAAATGGTGAGTTATTTTGCCCGTCTAAAATTGGCATCATAAGAAAATTAGAAATCTGATGTCATGATGATGTCAAGTTGATGTCACTAATGTCTCATTTATTTTTATATTTTTATTTACATTTATTTTTCTTTTTTTCCTTCTTTTTGGTTCACCTGAGTAATAATAATTTATATTCTTATATTTATAATACTAACTAAGTGGTGCGTTATTTTTTCTTGCCTAAAACTAGCGTCCTAAGATAATTGAAAATCTTATGTCATGATGATGTCAAGTTGATGTTACTTATGTCTTATTTATTTTTCTGTTTTTATTTTCGTTTATTTTTCTTTTTTCCCTTCTTTTTTTGGTCACCCTAATAATAATCTATATGTTTAAAATACTAACTAAGTGATGTGTTATTTTTTCCCACATAAAACTAGTGTCCGAAGGGAATTGAAAATTTGATGTCACGATGATGTCAATGGCTCATTTATTTTTCTATCTTTATTTTCATTTATTTTTCTTTTTTTCCACTTTTTTTGTTTACCCTAGTAATAATAATATATATCTATATATTTGTAATAATAACTAAGTGGTGGGTTATTTTTTCCCTCCTAAAATTGGCTCTCTACGAGAATTGAAAATCTGATGTCAAGTTGATGTCGCTAATGTTGCATTTATTTTTTGTTTTTATTTTCATTTGTTTTTCTTTTTTTCCTTTTTTTTTGTTCACCTAAATAATAATAATTGGATAATACTAACTAGGTGGTGGGTTAATTTTTTATATGGTATTTGATTCTCCTAGTTGAAATATATTATAATCTCACCGATCACAGATTTCACAGCTACTTATTTATAAATACAAATTTCAAACTTTTACAAAAGGGTTAATTTCACAAATAGGTTTCGTCCCCAACCATTTTTAAGACACCCACAACCTCCAACCTTTGATAAATACACATAAATCGTTCCTATTTCTATTGTTTCGTGAAATTTTTAACAAAATAACGATTACAACCTTAAACATTTTAATTTTTTTTAAAAGGTTTAAAAACAATAAAAAACTAAAAAACCAACCCACGCCAACAATCGATCAATTAACATAGAATATCAATTTTAAAAATAATTGCATATATTTTTCTTTTATTTTTTATTGTTTAATTAATTGTTTGATTTAGTTTATTTTAGAGATGCATGTGTTTTCCGTACAATGCACAGGTAGATTAGCTAGTTTGTATTAGACAATTTACTTTTTAGATGATATTAATTTTTAATTATTTTTTATATATGTTTTAATCGAGTCGTTATTACGTTACTTCTTTTGTATATAATAAATATGGTTTAACTAACGTTTTATAGTTTATAAAATTCTATCATAATATAGTCACAGAGAAAAATAAAATATAAATTGTAGTAACCCCTCATTATGCTACGTGGTCGTTATTTTTTTTACGATGATGGAATAATTACTTAAATTATATTAAAAAATTACAAAATTTTTACTCAATTAATGCCAAAGAAAGACTGTGGTCCTTGATCAACATAAATCAAAGTGAGATGATTAAATTACAAGATGACACAAGATATAGAGACTTCTCGCGTAATAAACGTATGCATCTCATTTTGCCACATTGCCTCCTGAGGTATACGGCACTAGATCGCGTCACGTATCGCCTCTTGATTAGCGGAACTCAAAAATTTACTAAAGACAACTAAATCTTAATTATTATAAAAAGGCTAAAACGTTCTCAAAATTCTCCCAACCCTTAAACCATCCACTTTCTCTCCTAAGATCCTCAAAATTCGTCCAAAGGAGTTGTGAGGAGGAAAAACACCCTAAAACCCCACCAAATACTTGATTTTGTGCTTGAAAAAAGGTTCCTTTTCATATATAAGAAGATTCTAACATAAAAAATAACTTTGATTAAAGAATTTCAAGGTTTTAGCTACTTATTCAAGGAATCTTTAAAGGTGAGTAACCAATACTTTGATTCTATTTTTGCATTCATAAAGTTTTGATATGATAAGCATTGTTTTGCTTAAAGTCTTCCATGAAATGAACATATATTTTGATACATTGAAGAAAGATTGATTTATTGCATTTGAATCACTAGTTAATGCCCTATCTGTTTGCTTTACTTTATAGAATATGACCTTAATATGTGATATTGGTCATTTTGGCTATGTGGTGAGGGTTATGCTACATTCCCTTGTCGAATCACTTGTTCGATTACTTGTTATTAAATAACTATTTAATACATTGACAAAAATACTCTTATATTTAATTAAAATATATGGGCAAAAAGACACATACGCCCCCATCAAGTTACCAAATAAGTAACTTAATAAGGAAAAGTAGCATTATCCATATGGTAATCTGTGTAATATTATAGTCTTGCTATGTGGTCTTGGAAATTTTGAATCTTTGAATTATTTGCACACCACAGTTAATAGTTTAACTAGTGATAGAGCCTTTTGTGTATATAAAGGCTTTGTGAATTCTATGATTTTTCTCGAAAATGTATTTTTCTTATATGAAAAGTGAATCAAAATATTTGATTATTCACTGAGTACGCTATACTCACCTTTCCTTCTATCTAACAATATTGTAGGTATTGAATCAAGAGCTTTGTCGCAGGATCTTTCCAAGAATGGAGAAGATACATATACGTGATCGAAATTTCGGTGTATAACCCAGATTTCATTGTGGGTAGCCGCAATGATTATTGTAAAATTATAATAACATGATATTATAATAGTGTTTAACTTGTATTTATCAAGTCTCGCTTTCAAATTTTGAATTGAGATTTATTTCTCAAATGCTTATGCTAATGTTAAATACCGATAATACGAAAAAATAAAGTAATAAATTTAGGGGTGTGACAGTGGAAGTTAGTACATGGGAATGAATTTGGAAAATTATTTTTTTATACTTATTTTTTCTTTTGTTCTGTCTATTTGGTTTCTTAAATTTTGATATTGATTTTCAAGTAAAATATATTGGGTAATATAACCTTATAAAATTTAACCATTCAAAAAATAAAAATAAAAATTGATATTATTTGTTTTTATAAATAATTTGATACATAATTTTCCCGTGTAACGCACAGGTAATAATCTAATTTTGAAAATGGAAAAAAGCAAGTTCTTTTGCCACACCGTTTTGATCCAAACCCTTTCCCAACCTCCTCCCCACCCCTTCCCAAAAAAAAAAAAAAAAAAGCGGTGAGGGTGGTAGGAATAAGGAGGTTAAAATGGAAAAAGTGAAAAAAGATGAACCCACCTCGCTTACTAAGTCAATATCTATACTCGTATTTCCCTCCAAGAAGTTCTGGTAAGATTCGTTGTAAATACCTTTCGTGCTTAGTTAGTCCTTAACTTTACTTTTTTTGCTTCATTAGTCTCCAATGCTTTTGTGCCTAACTGGTCCTTCTTCGATGGAGATCGGAAGAGCATCGTCCAACTCTCATGCTCTATTTTACAACATCAGTACTCTAAAATACAATACAACAACCTCTATTTTAAAAAGCTTCTCCAACCTACGCATTCTATATATTCTCTATAACTAATTTTTTCTATTTTTCTTTTATTTCCAACCTTTAATATATTACAAGAGATAAATAATTACGCATCATAGTAATAGTTGAACGCAATTAGACCAACATTTTATACGACTTCTACTCAAGCAATACATTTATTTTAGACACCAGAATACTAGATCAACTCAAAAATTCAAGTTGCGAATAGATGAAAAGAAATAACATTACTACAAATGATGAAAAGTACTACAAATAACAAGCACATATAGCCGACTGAAGATTAAGAATTTGAATTACTGTATTCCTCTCATAGAATAGGAATGTCAATGACAGGTAATGGCCGCCCCGATCCGCCCTGACCCCGGTACCCAAATTTATTTCTTTTTTTAATATTTAGTTAAAAAAAATTGAGCCGTATGGCTGTGAAATTACGAACCGAAATAACCAAAAATAAAAAACAATACCCTCAACCATTTGGCCAAATATTTTTTTCATGTGGTTTCCATTTTTTTAATAAAATCTTTTGGATTTTTTTTTTACGGGGCGGGTAACGGGTATTTTTCTCGTACCGCCCCGAACGGGTACTAGGCGGATATTAGGTGAAGGTTTCCTTAATGGAGGGGTATGGGGGAAGGGATACTTGGCCCATTGTCATTCGTAGGATAGATGGTCGATAAGAGCATCTCGAAGTGCATAGTGCACAATCTTATCTCTGATTTTCTTGTGACGTGCGAAGAATTCTTGAAATCGAGCATGTTCATCTTGTGTCATTTCTACTCCTAGGGCGGATGCCTCTAGATGATTTTTGATTGGTGCCTCTACATCCCGCTCATCTTCAATAATCATGTTATGTATTATAATACACGCAGTCATAATATCATACAACACATGCTTACTCTAAAAGTGCGTTGGTCCGGTGATTTTTCCCTACTTTGATTATAGAACACCAAATGCTCGTTCAACATCCTTTCTACAGCTTTCTTGTCGAGCTGCAAAGTATTTCTTCTTTGGAGTTTGTGGGTCATGAATTGTCTGTACTAGCTAGCCCATTTAGGATATATAACATCTGATAATTAGTATTCCACTGTAAATTCTTTTCCTTGTATGATGTAGTTAGCGGGTAGTGCTATTCCATTGGCAAGATCAGAAAATAGATGAGACCTTCCCAACACATTAATATCGTTGTTCGAGCCTGGCATTCCAAAATACGCATGCCAAATCCACAAGTCGTAGTCAGCCACAGCTTCCAAAATGTTTATTAGACTTTTTATTCCTTCTGATATAAGCTCCGGCCCAACTCGTTGGGCAATTTTTCCACTTCCAATGCATACAATTGAGGCTATATAACATTCCAGGAAATCCACATTGTTTTCCAATATGGAGTAATAGCGCAACATCTTCTCCATTTGGAGATCGAAGATACCAGTCACCAAAAACCTCCATTACTACCCGACATAATCTCTTTAAACTCTCCATCACAATGGATTCATCAATCTTAAGGTACTCGTCCATTGCATCTGCCGTCATACCATATGCGAGGATCCGCACTGTGACAGTTATCTTTTGGTAAGTAGATAGCCCAGGTCACCCCAACGCGTCAACTTTCTATACAAAATAATTGTCATGTGATTGAATGGCCTCCATAATTCGTAAGAACAGCCTCTGTGACATCCGGAAACGCTGTTTGAACTTTGCTTCATTGTACAATGGCACCTCTAAAAAATAGTTGTTATTGAGAGTACTGAGAGACCACATGAGTACTGGCTTGTATATGCCAAAAAAGCATATGTTGTTCTTCATCGATGTGTTCAATCTCTTGCGTTAAAAAAGCACCAAATTCGTCACCTCCCCTCTCCCTAGAGGAGGGAGATGAGACATTAAAACTAATGTTTGAAGGACCTCTTTTGTAAGAACTCATCTTTTGGATCTCACTGAAGAATAAAGCAAGGCTGGTGCACTTGGCTATCCACTAGCCATTTTTTAAATAGGAAATGTTAGGGTAACCACTCGAAATCCAAGAAGATAAGACGTGTAATTTACACCATTGGATGAGATCTCATAGTATATTGAGCGTTAGATTAAAGATCCTATCAAACCAAATCTCAATCAAATCTACTGGCTGATCAATAACACATTATATATCAGCGTTTCTTTAAAAATAGATCGTGCTGGTATAATATTTAATCATATGTTGGGTCAACTATTCTGTCAAGCCAAATCGAATCAAATCTAATCTATGTCAGATACATAGCAGATTATACTTGTATACCCATGCTCATAAAGTTGAATAAATATAACCCACACCGTTGGATCCAAGCACATATCTCAATACACTTCTGCTTTTTGTAGTTTTAACCCATGCCGTCGAATTAGATCTCGATTAATGAAGATCATTGGATTATATTTCTCCATGACACCAGTTCTATCTATAAATTGTAGTGCCTGATACGTTGCCATGCACACCTCTGTAGAATCCAAAGAAAATCCCACTATTTCTCTGCAAACCATTATTTTCCTGCATCATATCAGTACTTTCTACTGTTTTTTTTCTTTTGGAGTACTATTGCTCAATAGTAGCATCAATAATTTCTTCAATTTATCCTTTATACTTGAAACCAGTAGTTCTCCACCATTAGCTCTCGTAGACGTGGTCCTAGTTTCACGGTCGAGGAAGACAAATTCTTAACCAATGCTTATATTGACATCTTTGAAAACTCTATAGTCGGCATTAATCAGCCTGAGAAAAGCTGTTGGTCATAGGTCCTAACAGCTTACTAAGAACTTTGGGACGGTTCGCCACCCCAACCACGAACGTGGAAAGCTTTACAATCTAGATGGACAACAATAAAAGCCACTATTGCCAAGTTTAGCGGTTTGTTCGTGCAATCAAATTATGAAAACAAAGTGGTGCATCCGAAGTAGACACCGTAAGAAATCTTATATGCTTTATTTCTATACCTTTGTCTTTTAATGTCTAACTAAAATACACTCTCTACATATTTACAGTTAAAGGATGCGAGGAACCACTATGCTCTTGATGGAAAATAATTTTTGTCTGACCATATTTGGCCCATGTTGAAAGATAACGAGAAGTTATGTCTAATATAAATACTACCCTACCTGCCTCTGAACCAAGTCAAGGAAATTTCCCATCTTCTCAAGATAATTATTCTCCTATCCTAGGTTCTCCAATACCAAATTCACCAGACCTGTTTGTGTTTTCATTAAACTTGGATTCTGATAGTCTTGGGGAGACTTCGGAACGACCAACAGGGATGAAAAAGGCTAAAGCCAAGCAAAAGATGGAAGAAGAGCACTCAAGAGCCCTCACTGTTGTGGCCAACTGTAGTGAAAAATGACAAGTATTATGGACCGAGTTGAGGTGCAGCACCAACAACTCATTGGTGCGATGCGATAAAGGAATGCCTTGATGTCTGAAAGAGAAGACACCAAGCTACTATAGATCGACCCCAGTACAATGCACGAAGATGTTTGTCCATACATGATTCAACCACAGCAGTGCATCTTGGAAAAAAAAAAAGATAGCGAGTGGGGATAGCTCTCAATGTGGTAGTAGTGCATGTGGTCAATTCTTTCGTGGAGCTTCTCCATCTGGGTCGGACCTCCCTGACTATTAGTGCCTAGTGTGATATTTAGTCATTCATGTATTTCTTTTTTTCTATTTGTATTGGCTTGCTTTATCTTTTCGACGACTACTTTGTGTGTTGTATATTTTCTGATGCTTTGTGTGCTACAATATATGTTGCTTCCATTGCTCAAGTCGGCTTCTATATTTTATGTAATGTGTCTTGCTTTTCTTTTTGCACTTGCAAATTATTTTCTTCCGCTTTGTGAAAAATAATATATTGACAATAACCAAATTAAGCAAAATAACTTTGCTTAAATAAATAATTATTATTTCGAAATAACACTAGATTAAAACGAGAAAACCAACACAAAAGACTAAACATAAAAAAACATGAAGTAACCAAACACGTGAAATAATTAAAAAAGATTAAAATAAACAAAAACACGTGAAATTGTTTTTTAAAAAGATAAAAAGTTAACAATTCAAACACACATGAAATGTAAAAAAAAATTGAAGAAATGAATAATGGATGTCAACTAGTAATTAAAAAAAAAAAAGAAAGGAATAAAACAAGAAACAAAGGACGTGAAACGTGTCCAAAAGGAAAAAAAAAACCATGAACCCACACGTTTCCTCCAACCTTCTCCAATCTTATTTTAGGGACAAAGTTGACAAATCTCTATTTCTTTCTCTCTTATTTTCTACTCATTTGTTTATACATATTATTTATAGTTGATCCGCTATTTCTATGCTAATCATTAACAATTTAAGTATATTCATTACAAATTTAAGTATATATATTTGTTAGCAATATGGGGAAGCTTTTTTTTTTTTTTTTTTAAACGAATATAGGGAAGCTTTTTAGTTGGCTTTGAAATTATTTTTCGTAGATTTGGACTATTTTGATCTAAGTTTCCCACCAAATATAAGACTGTATCTGCTTGAAATCGATGAGAACCAACATGAACCCACACATTTTGATGGTCAACGTCTCAACGATAGCTTCACTATTTTTGTGACCCCTATATGTATTTTACAAATATATCTTTAGGATATAAAATAAAGCATAAAAATTACAATCCACTAAATATCTAAGATAAACAAAATTATGAGAGAGTTAGAACGAGAGAGCATACAATTAATTTTAAATCCGTATAAGGTAGTATTATCGGGAGGGGAAAAAAAAGAAAATTTAAAAGAATTTGCTTGCAACCAACAATATGGTGTAATTTTTTGTTCTTATTTTCCTTCATCTCAAATTTTCAAGTACATGTCAAGAAAATGGCCATGATATTGAAGAGCAAGTTTTATCGAAAGTTTCAAAATTCATAATCCCCAAAACCATTTGATCTATATTAAAGGTTAAAAAGAAAACTGAAACTCGTGAAAATCAAATATGATAACATTGTACAGATACAACAGAACTTAAAAACACATCTCACGAATCTCATATATTTACACAGGCATAGACTCAAAGAAAATGGGATTTCATTGATATATATTACATATATACACACACACAAATTAAGCACAAGCATACACTATTATGTCATTACATTACATTACATAATTCCACAAACATGCAAATTACACAAAATCCTTTGTACTCTGCACATCAGCATCCTAATTCCATTCTTTTTCAACAGAAGCCTGGGATTCAATTTTCTTGTACATAAACCTCTTTGCAATACAAATGTAGCCGCACAAATTAACAGCACTTAAAGCTGCTAACACCAAGTAAAAGTAATGAACATTTGCTTGATTTATGTTGTTTCCAAGCCACTTATGTCCACTGCTTGAAGTGATTCCTTGAACAACAGATATCACCACACTGCTCAAAAAGCTTCCAACTCCAACAACACTAATGTAAGCAGCCGCGCCGATGCTTCTCATTTCAATCGGCATTTGATCGTAGAATAATTCTTGTAGTCCGATCACCGTGAACACGTCTGAGAGCCCCATCAACATATATTGTGGAACTAACCACCAAATTCTCATTGGAACTATTGATGTTGGAGAGTCGACGAGGCCGTGCTTTCTTGCGACCCCAACCCGTTTAGCCTCAACCGAAGCCGCTACCACCATGGTGATTATGGACAAGAATAGGCCAAACCCGATTCTCTGTAGCATTGTTATCCCTGTAGGGTGCCCGGTTATTCGTCTCGAGATTGGAACAAAGTGTCTTTCGTATAGCAAAACCGCAGTGAGGATAGTGAGGCCAGTGAAAACTTGAAATGATGCTGCTGGTATATGGAAGTTTGGTCCAACGGATCGGTTCATAGTGCTGCCTTGTTTTGTGAAATAGGTCCCGAGTTGCGCGATCACGACGGCAAACATCAAACAACTAAACCAAATGGGAATAAGCTGGAGGAGAAGCTTTACTCTTCAACTTGGTTAACAGAGCACTGTCTCCACTGGTTTCTCTTCTCATTTGATGCATCTACTTCATCTATGATCATTGCCTTGTCCAAAAATCTGCAAGATCAAGCTTGTTACCCAATTAAACCAGACTTGATGACAAGTCTCATTCAAGAACTTTTACCCGTCGACCCACAATAAAATAGTCTAATCAACGCACGATGTTAGATTTCCTTGATCTAACTACGCCAAGTGGATAAAGGATTGGTATAGTCGGCCATATACGGACCCGAGATGACCCACAACGATAGTTCATGTTCAGTCGATCAAATTGGGTTTGCTCGTCGACACGTGCTTTTAAAAAAATAAATAAATAAATAAATAATAAAAGCAAACTTAATTACGAGTTCATAGTGGAAATGGAACAAATTATTGACATCGATGAGTGCAAATATTTCCACATCAACCACCCTGAAAGTCAACTAAAATCTTTCCATGTCAACCACACTGAAAGTCAACTAAAATTAGCATGAATTGTCCACATCCACTCCCTTTACACTGACTCCTACTAGAGTACAAAGCTGCTTCTATTTTTCCATCATGCTTTGTTTGAAAATCTTGATCCATTTTTTGCTTAATTTTTCACCAAAAAGTAATCGGAAAGGGAACTTCTAATAGACTGTCCAACGGAAAACTTTTCGTCCCAATTCACGAGTGCTTGAACAAAAATGCTTTAATGATAAAGATACGTCAAAAATATATATCAAGTGATGCGCACTATCAAATTAAGTTTAATTGCCCAAAATCTAGTCTATTTTAGGAGATTATTATGTGATCAAATTCAACAAACCTTATCACTTGGTCATTTTCATCGAGACATGTGGGGCCATATGTGTAGATCATATGTTAACATATATGTCATACCGACCATTCGACAGAACTATAATTTAAAACAATATGTGACATATTTAGTAGATACTCGATAAGAAATAAGTAAATAATTAAGAGTATTGCCTCCCTAAATATATTGAAGTGTTTATAAAACAAATGCCGTACCTAAATTGGCCAGTCCGGACTAGAATAGGCAATCTCATGACTCCACCCTCCAAGCCGATACCGCCCTTCTCATCGTCATGGCAAATGCCGCGGCCCTCCCTCTCCGAAAGTCCCCTCTTTCTCACGGCCGCAACCACCACTTGTGCCACCCGAGTAAACGGACTCGCTACTGGAGCTTGGCGGCGATAAGTCCTATATCCAATCAAGAATATGACGAGTGCTGCCCCAACCGCCGCCGCCAGCATCCCGAACCCAACGCCCCACCCGACGTAATCTTGCACGTAGATCACCACCAACACAGCAGCAGTGGAACCACACACAATTCCCACATACCACCAGTTGAAGAATGAACTTTTCGCAGCCTTTTCCTCCGGCAGATTCTCGTCAAACTGATCGGCGGCGAAGGTCTGAACACATGGCTTATGTCCTCCTTCTCCGATTGCCAGAATATACAGAGCAATGAAGAAAACCGTATGCCGGTAAGCCATGGATTCTACGGATACTGCTATAGTTAGCAACATCAGACCCTGTAAAATTAAACCAGAAAATGCTCTGATCATCACCACAGCCGGAACCTTGCCCGAAAATTTTTATATTAGAATGGAAGGGGAAGTAAATAACATACAATAAGATATACAACAGAGGAGATGAGGATAGTCCGGAATCTTCCGACGTAAGAATCGGCGATGAAGCCACCAGCCACCGGAAACAGGGCTGACACGCCTTGCCAAACGTTGACATTCTTAGCGGCGGTGGCGGTTGGCTCTCCGAGCACCTTAGTCAGGTATGAGAACAGGTTTCCGGCGACTCCATAGTAGGCAAATCTCTCAGCCACTTCTACAACTGAAAAACACCAAAAGAAATAAATTAGATTAACAAATCTGAACCCCACAAAAAGATCGAACCAAATGGGTACTTACAGATGATGAAAATGGCAGATTTCCAAGCACCCATAGGCCCAGCCATGAATCCGTTACAAAATGTGAGTTTCTTCAGATTTTATGGGTTGTTTTCTTGCAGAAAACATGTGAAGGGAAACGAGTACTTAAATGCATTCGGATTTGTGGAGAAATTTTTGTAGAAGAAAAAAAAAGGTTTGGCGCCAGCCCAAATTGTGGGATTCTAAGACATGGTGGTCAATCTTGATTTAACACCAGTATCTGCATTAGTGATTTAACACCAGTATCTGCATTAGTGCAGCAATAGGGAATGAATCGTGGAGCCCTCTAGTGATTCTTGTCCAATGTCTTGTCCTAAAGATTTTGAGGTTTTTTTATCAATTAATACATGTTTAAAAATGTAGGATTTGCGTTATCGTAAGTAAAGGTAGACCGCTTTGTTTGGTAACTATTTATAAATTGATAGATTTATAAGTAGGTTTAAATTTCAAATTTTGTATAGGTTTCGAGATTTCATTGTGTCATATGGAGGTAATAATTAAAATGATGTAAGAGTTTAAGTTAAATCAAATATGTAGTTAAATGTGGTGTTGCCTTGTGTCTAAAAATTGAAATTTAAATTGATTGATAAATTTGAAGTGTTTTTAAATAGTTACCAAACATAGTATATATACCGCCAAACGGATGTGATAGTAAATCAGCAAAGTGTTTGACAACTCTTTAGATTATAATTCGAATTATAATATATTACATGACATTATTTTATTGACTATTTTTTATAAAAAGTAAAAAAATTGCTGAAACTTTACTTTTTGAGATTTTGAAAAAAGTAAAACCAATGTAATGATACTGTGTGGCATATTATAATTTAAAGAAGTTGCCAAACACTCTGTAGATGTGATTGAGCGACTAAGAATATTTTAGATAAATATTTGTTCGTTATCTATCTTTGCCTTATCTAGTCCAGACAAAAATTAACGGTTGTTTGATTTTCATTATTGACATTGATTTATAATGAGAAATTATAATTAGGTGAAATGAGTAGTGTAGATTTAACAAAAATTTTGAAATATGTGGTTAGTGTTTGTTAAATCGATAGTCAAATTAACTATAGGTGAAATTATAGAGAGAATTGATAAATAGAATCAAATAAACTCTAAAATTTAAGTGTCGGCTGTCGGCTGAATGAAATAACCACTAACTTGTGAGTTCGTGTTGTAAAAGAAAAGACATGTTTAGGCACATATGTGTAGTGTATTTAGTCAATAAGTTAATGATTTTAATTTAATCACTATTTCCTTTCCCCCTTTGAGTTAAAAGTGTGAGAGTTGAAAAAGTTGTTATTTGGGTGATTAGTAATTTGTTCCAAAAAAATTAGTATTTATATAAATTGTTGTCCCACATTAATTAAGCACAGTTGGGTGTTACTTCATCAAAAATATTTCAACAGTATTTCATGTGAGTTTTGGAAAATGATGTATTTAGTTATGGTGGATATTAAAGTTGATTGTCTTCTTTTATCTATTTGGTTTTCGACAAACTATTCAAATACTTTTAGATTACGCATTTTCATTCGTCATACTAGAAAAGAAAAAAACTTAATTGTGATTTAAATAAGTATTGCAGTTGTTAATTTCTCACATTTTAAATAGAAGGTATAGGGTTTAAACTACACATGCATCTCTCCTACTTGCCCTCCCATCTTCTATATTCCATTTATCAAAAGAAAGAAAAAGAAAAAAAGAACTTAATTAACTGTATACAAACCACGCCATTCAATCTGGTCGCAATGCTTCATTTGTTTCTAATACACAAACGATTATCTTGCGTGGATGTAATACACTTGACACACTTGAAAGGATTTTATTTTCCCTCCTCATCACATTACTTTTATGGACACGTCCAAGAGTGGGCTGCTAGGGTTTCAGCCTGTGTCAGCTCGAAAATACTTTGAAATTTTATATAGAAAAACTTCTAAAAGTTTTATATTAGTTCTTGTCAATTATTATTCTTTTTTTATAGTACAGCTCATCTCATTAAAAATTTTAGATTCGCACTTTAGCGCATAACTCTTGTCACTTTTGTAACCCATGTATTTTAAATAATGCTCCCCATTGGTTGTGTCAGATTCATTAATTAATGAGAATTAAATTTTTCCCTTCAAAAAAAAAAAAAAAGTTAATTCTTGATTCGCCCTTACTTTTAAATCAATGAATATTAATTTTGTCGTCATGTAATGCATTGTGCCCAACCAGATTACATTTGTCTTCATTTGTATTGATAAAAAGTAGATGAAAGCAAATATTTTGTTCAACCTTGTGTCCTTTACTCTTTTTTTTTTTTTTAAAGGGTTATGTGCTTTACCTTTGAATCCAAGGGTCTTGTCCTTTGTTTTTAAATGTGTACTTGTCATCTAATGTTCCTTCCAGAGGTTGCAACTTTTGGAATTAATGTCATGACTTTTGGATGAATGGCACATCCAAAAGCTATTTACTGTAAGGCCTTTAATTAATACTACACGCTCATTCTCAAACCATTTCTTGATCACGATCATGTTTGATTATCTTCTTATTTGGTTTACAATTCTGAAGTTATCAAAATTATCAACTTTGTTCTATTATAGAAGCAATTGCTCGAAGACACTTGATACTAGAGAGACCAACATTTGCTCCAAAAAATAGCTAGGGCGCTTTCTTAATTATCGTACGGATGATGGAATTTGTAACATCTTCTAGGAGCATCAAAATAGTTAGCCAAGCCTATGCCCCGTCAGCATTCCATTTTTGTTTCACAATAAAATTATAATGGATAGTGAAATTTTGTGTATTACATACAAGCCCTTAGAAGCATGCTGCTGGCTTAAGTCTATCCCATTTTATCAGTATGGATAAGGAATCACAAAACAACGTTATATGAGTCATCGTGTACAAAATTCAATGAGTTCCACCAAGGCTATTTGATTCTCATTATTGCAATTGAATAATAATGAGAAATTATAATTGGGTGAAATGAGTTGTGCGGATTTAAAGGAAGTTTGAAATTTATAATTTTAAATGTACAATTGTCAAATTATTAGTCAAATCAGTAGTAGATGAAATTATAATGTGTTTTGTAAAAGAAAATCAATATAAACTGGGACGTTCTTAAGCTCGGCTGAAGACGACCCACGTATGCTTGGTTGGTACACTTGAGGAGAAGCAGTGGCAAATAGGGATGGCACGGGGCGGGTCGGGGTCGGGTTTGGCCTTCCCCGTCCCCGCCCCGACCCCACCCCGATCCCCAAGTGAGTCGGGGCGGGTCGGGGATAGGAAAATCCCCGACATTTGCCCTGATTTTTTTTTTTTTTTTTGTAAAATCCCTATATTATTTTTTTTGTTGGCACTAATTCACAAGTCAGAGGTAGCGCAGTTGGTTAAAGATTGGGGTAAGTTCGACTAATGGTTGAGAGTTCGATTCAACCTCAACACCAATTTTTTTTTTT